>JAXQQM020068985.1:0-78553 GCA_034641835.2 Pinus albicaulis | reverse complement strand
CTCATAATTTTAAATATTTTTTAGTTTCCGTTTAAAGAGCGACACATTGTTTCACGTAAGAGTGACGTTTTCTATTTTTCATCTAAGAGCTTATGATATTTTTTTTCAGCTACAAGAGTGACGATTATTTTTCGTTGGAAGAGCGACATTTTTTTCGTCGAAGAGAGATACTGATAATGTTTTAAGAGCGACCGACATCTAGAAATCTCGGAAAATAAAGCGTTTCTCCACACTTTATTGAAGTTCCGGAATTGCGACGTAATGGCTAACCACATTTTTCCCCGCCTCAAAGTGTCGCTCTTGGGACGCCTATGTGTTGGAATAGCGACGATTTGGCCGTCGGAAATTGGGCCAAATGTGCTAGTGTCTCCAGTTCAAACAATCAAGATGAGTCTCACCATCAATCATACAATCAAGATGGTTCTCACCATCAAGATATGTTGGAAAATGTTAGTGTTTTTTAAGTGAACATGATTATGTACAATTATTTTTTATCTATTATTATATATATCGAAACATGATGAGATATTTTTAAAATAAATAAATCGTGCATAAATGTACATGTACATACATATATAATAAAACGTTTTAACAGATTCGGATTCCGTCTGATGTTTTTGGGATGTCGGTACCTTATTCTTCCTTGGGAGATATACCTTCTTCTTCCTTAGGAGATGTGCCAAATCCACAATCACAAGTATGTACAATTTTTCACTTTTAAATTTTATGTTTTTAAGTTATATATTCCACCTCAAAAAGTTCCATTAAAAAATGAGATATCTCTAGATATTGAGTTATTTTAAATTTTTTGAATTTTAGGTTTTTGTAGATTTTCTTTCTGAACCACTCTTAGGAGATGTGCCAAATCCACTAGCACAAGTATTCAACTTTTCACTTAAATATATATATTTTTTTAAGTTATAAGTTATAAATTGAAGTTTAAAAGTTTTATTATAAATTAAGATCTAGAGATTTTGAGTTATTTTAAATTTTTTGAATTTTAGGTTTTTGAAGATTTTCTTTTGGAGCCTCTCTTAGGAGATATACCAAAATCACCAGTAGAAGTATTCAAATTTTCACTTAAATATACGTTTTTAAGTTATAATTTATAAATTGAAGTTTAAAAGTTTTATTATAAATTGAGATCTTGAACTTGAGTTATTTCATACTTTTACATTTTTTGAATTTTAGGTTTCTATAGAGGATTTCTTTTCTCCACAGACTCCAGCGATGGAGATAGGATCATCCACACCATTTCAACCATTTGAACAAGTTGTCTAACTTTTTTTTTAATATTATTGAAAATAATTTTATATATGCATTTTCATGTGAAAATTTTTAATATGTATATATAACCGTACATGTATATTGTACAGTTTACTGTTGGATATGTTCCTGCGGGAGAAGATTTAGTGGATGAGCAACAAATGGAGAGGGAACCTCATGAGGTATTGCATGATTTTTTTTTACATTTTTTTTTTGCATGAAGTTCTATATATTGTCACTGAATTTTAAAACATCAAATTTTAATGTTTGTACACATTGTGTACAGGTTCCCCATGCTTTGCAAGATAGCTCGAGGATTGTGACTTTGCTAGGAGAGACACTACATCCATTTGTATTTGATGGATGATGCACATGCACACATGCAACATTATATTTTCAATAGATTTAGTCTTAAATTTACTTTTTTATATATAGTCTTATCTAGATGCAGTCGTATATAACTTGATACTTGATACTGACACTTGTGAGATCTACATATTTTGGACATACTTTATGTGAACTACATTTGGTCCATGTGAATGTGATATATAATGTTTTTAAAACTTAATTTTTGGATGGTTGAACTACATTTGGCATGTGAAGTAATGTTGCAGTGTTATATATAATTTGTTTTGCTTTTAAAACTCAACTTTTGGATGGTTGAACTACATTTGGCATGTGATGTGAAGTAATGTTGTGTTATAATGTGTTTTTTTTTTAAGTGCTATGATTGAACTACATTTGGCATGTGAAGTAATGTTACTTGATACTTGATACTTGTGATCTATAATGTTTTGTTTTTAAAATTAAAGTTTTGGATGGTTGAACTACATTTGGCATGTGAAGTAATGTTGTGTTATAAATTTTTTTGTTTTTAAAACTTAAGTTTTGGATGGTTGAACCACATTTGGCATGTGAATTAATGTTGCGATTATATTAATGTTTTTTTTTTTAAATTAAGTTTTGATGGTTGTTATAGAGAATTTTGGCATTGTCCTTTAACTTTCATCCTAGAAACACCTTCATGGCATCCTCCTGCAAAAGGACAAAAATTCTCCTGAAGAACATTTCCTCTAAAAAACCCTAAAAACATATGTTTTAGCCTTGGTGTAACTAGCCAATTCATCCCTCGTGCTAATGGGGGAAATCCACACTAGAGGGCACGCCAGCTGGCGCTATATCCCTGTGTTTCACTTGTGCCAAGCTTATTAAGGGATTTTTTTTTAAAATAAATGGCAGAAGTTTGATTCTAACAAACTCCAGAATGAATCAACAAAGGAAGTTGAGTGGTTTGGCTCCAGATCTCCATGTACAGGAAGTGGTTTTCCACCTCTCATGGAACCTTCCTAAGAGATAGGACCTATCCCATGATTATAAATATCCCAACTTCCCTTCCTCCATCTATAAAAGCTTTCCCTCTCCATTTTCTAGCTAGCTGAACTTGTAGGAAGGAAACTATAGTCGGGAAAATATTGAGAGCTGAGTCAAGAGAACCTCTCAAGGATAGAGCTTCATGCATATCTTGATAGGTTTTGTTTCTAGACACGCTCGCTATAAGAGGTAATCGATGTGAAGATCATAGCAACGAGAATTTGGTTGTAATCTCCCTTTTGTCATTTATAATATAAGCGACTCTGATTTTGGTTCCATTCTTGTGTTTACTCTTTTATGTGATGCAACGAATTATATCTTCTCTGACTGATATATAGTTACATGCTTTGAGTATTACGTTGTATGTCATCATTTCTCTGCGTGTGTACAAGTGTTTGGACGTGACGAACGAAAGGATTGTGATATGTCAAGCTAGGGACGAGGAGTACCGCTTCTTCATCGACAAAAGCAACGTGGGATTCAAGGTAGGCTACTTATCGCAATCTTTGTCTTTCTTGTAACTAGGAACCAACGTTATTGCATGATTCAATTTTTGCTACACCCAATCTAGGGCTAGTGGGGTCACCTCTGTCTGTAGAGGGGATTTACCTCCTCAACAATTTGGCGACTCCACTAGGGAATTCAGTGGGAGTTAGTCCTTCATCTTTTGGGTTTTTTTTTTCACTTTTGATTGATTTATTTGCTTTTCTGGTTCACCTTCCTTGGTGTTAAACCCCTGTTCAGCCCCCAGAAGACCAGATCCAGTCTCTGATTGTCCATTTTCATCATTTTTTGGGGTAAACTCGATTGGCGCGGTTTTTCCCCTGACAGTCGCGCCAGCTGGCACTTGTTGCTAGTTAGGCCCCCGCGCCAATGCCTTTTTGGCGCAGATTACAGCCAAACAGGCGCGCTAACTCTGTTTGGTGTTAGGGTTTGCTTGATTTTTGGCTCTCTGAGATTGATTTTTGGTCCTGGTGTCATTTTTCTGATGGATTGAGTGCCTTGAAGTCATTTTTTACTATTTTTGGCCCTTGTCCTCCGGTTGTTTTCCCTTTACTGTCAGTTTTGCATTTTAGCCCTAGGGCTTCTAGGTGCTTCAGTGTGCTGGGCCTCCCGTGGGAGTTTTGGGTCCTTGCTTGCCCGGTCAATTTTGTTTTTGCTTCTCTGCATTCATCTTGTTCAATCCCATTGAATCATTGCGTTAATTTAGTGATTGTCCTTTCTTTTGTTCGATTTCGCTTTGTGTTACTCCAAACCTAGATTACACGGTTTGTTTGAGTTTCTTTTGAGATTCTTCTTCACTTTGAGGGATTTCGTCATCGGTTTGATTCTTGATTGTGTGCGTTTGAATTGAGTGAACTTGTTTGTTTCAGCACTCTCTTTTTCATTTCTCGAATTGGTGTTTTCATTATTTTTTCATTCATTTAGTGCATTTTCTCTAATATATTGAAAAATACAAAAACAAATCTTTTGGATTTTTATTGGCATAGTGAAAATTGAAAGCTTTTTCATATTACTAGTGTTATATAACTCTAGAGAGAAGTTAGGCTAGTTTAATTAGCTTGCATTGGAAACAATAGTGGATGTTTTTGTGTGTTCATCTTGTTTTCATTTGAAAGCTCTCAACTCTCCTGTAGATAGTTCTTCATTGAACAAAATGACATTTTGTGGCATGTAGTTTGCATTTAGAGGTTTTATGAGATCCGAAATTCAATAGGGCCTGGAAATTGAAACGTAAATTGAAGATCAACTTTAAAATTTACTGAATTAACCTAAGGCAACATTGAAACATTAATGGAACATCTAGTAGTCTAAGGTAGAGACGTGTTCCAGCATCTTTAAGCCTAGCAGCTGTCGATCGCCATCTGGCTACAGATAGCGCTAGTACAGATGTGTTCTCCCCATACCATTGCGTATATAAAGGGAGACCCCATTAGGTTGCAATCCTTTATCTGTAGGAAGCCGAGTCTACCGCCTTTTACCTGTGATACACCGGACAGAGCATTCAGGGAGATTACCTGCATGTACGTTAAGTCCTTGGTTGATTTATTTTTCATTTTTACCAAGGTGTATATGGCATTTCACGGATATCTGGTACACCCATTTGCCTAGATTACCAGAGTAGTCACTTTGATCTTTACTAACTCACTAAATTTGAAAAGATCATCAAGCACTTGTCCTTTCATGCTTGTTTCCAAACTAAAAGTGATAGAGTCACCTTTTACTCGTTTCTAGACTCTTAAAACATGAAACAATGAAATTTCCAGTTTCAATGTGGTAAAATTAATCACCTACGATCACACGCCCATTTAGAGATTGATTTTTCGACCTATTATTGTTTGCCTTGGTTTTTGCCCGTGTGTTTTTGTTTTCATCTCTTCCTCTTTTCGTTACAGTCACAGTGGCGGAACCATCAGTTTCTTCTACTGGTAGTACTTACACAGACGATTCATCAAAGGTCTCCCAGTCCTCTGTTGAGTATCAGCATCCCATTGTATCCGAGTTTCTCGACGAGGGACAGGTTATATATGAACTTCCCTTTGGAGGACCAGTTGACTTCAATTGGCCCTTGTACAACGCTTGGTTTGGATTTGGAGTAGGGGAACACTTCCCTCCTCTTACATCAAGATCACCCTTTTTGGCTGCCATCATACCTCCTAGTCCCCATCATCTTTTAGAAGATCTTATAGTAGGGTCAGATATGGACTCGTTCAGACCATCTCCTAGTGAGAGAATTCCTACTTCTGGTGAAGATTACCAGCTTTTTCCCGAAGACATCTCGAACCTTTTGTTATGTCTTCACCTGGTCCTTCACTCCTAGCTAGATATAGGTCTTTAATTCAGGTCATGGCCTCTATTACCTCTATCGGAGTATCGACTCTTTCCACAAGGCCGACCATTCCCACGTTAGGGATGTCGCTATCGACGCCTCTCAGGGCATCTCCTTTTGTTACATCGGCACTTTTCAGACCTACTGTCTGCGTGGCTGGTGTCTATGCCCTGTCAATACTCCGCCTAGCTAGGACCCTACTGGGCCCGATTTATATAGTTTTCCGCTGCCCATACTTCCAGAATTCGAGAGATCACTGCCTTTACACCAATCTCTGAGGTTGGTCAATCCTCTCAAGATCCTAACCGTCCTTAATTTTCCCATTATGGACCAGATGTTTCCTCGATATACGTATTTCCATATCAATATGATGAGTAGGGAAATCCCCTTCGTTTTCCTGTTCCTGAGGCTTATAAGTATATTAACGGCTTTCTGTCTACCCAACCTGGGCAACCTTCTAATCAACAAGGGAAAAACCTTCAGGGACAGCCTTTGTTTCAGCAAGGATATGCTTCTGGCCCACAAGGACAACCCTTCCAGGGACAACCTTCGGCCCAACCATGTTATGTGTACGACCTGCAAGGACAACCCTTACACGGACAACCTTCGGTCCAACAGGGATTTTTGTACGGTCCGCAAGGGCAGTCTTACAATCCTCAAGGTCAACCTCTGCAACCTCACCCTGTGGTCCAACCAAGGCAACCTCAAGGACTGGCAGGGAAACCAAGGTATCAACCTGGACCGTTGTACAGTCCTAGGGGGCAAACCCATCCTTCTCAACCGTTGGTGCAACCTCAACAACCTCATTTTCCAATTGGTCAAAATGTTGCATAGTCAGGGCCATCTTATGGTCCTGTCACAGGTCAACCTGGTTATCAGGCACAACCTGGCCCTCTCCCGCCATCAGGCCAACCTGCTCAGCCGGGGCAGCCTGGTGTCCTTCATCAACCGGGTCAACCTGTTCAACTAGGACAACCTGTTCAGCCAGGTCAACCTGTTCAACCAGGGCAAACTGCACAGCCAGGTCAACCTGTTCAACCAGGGAAACCTGCACAACCTGTTAACCCTGCTCAGCATCCGATCTATTCTATGCCATAGCCAAACCCACCTGTATGCCTGACTTATCAGACTCAGCAGGGTCCCACTTACCAGTAGCCCGTGCGACCCCAAGGCGGCTATTACCTTCAAGGTTAGTCTCGACCGGTTTACAACCTGCCCCAAGGTTCTAGTTATTACCTTCAACAGATAGGCTACACTTATACTCCGCAGTAAAATCCATACACTGCTCAAACGGGTCCCACATATAATCAGAATCAGTACCCTGGTTATCAACCCTCGTATCATGGTTTTTAGCCGCCATATCAACCCAATTATACAACTTATACCCCCTATGGTCAGAATCCTCCGGGACAGAACTAATGGGGCCAGAGTTATCCTCAACCAGGTTGGAGTACAGGTACAGGTCCTTATCAGAGACCCGGCATGCCTTTTAACCCTCAATTTCCTTTTCTCGCCATGTTGGAATTACCGGACGTGTCCAAATTGACCAATGATCCGATTCTTCATAATCCATATTGGCCTCCAGTCCCGACGAAGGTGCCTGGTGATTGTCCTAAATTCGAGGGTAAATTTGGAGAAGACCCCCAAACACATGTCATGACATACCATTTTTGGTGTTCTTTGAACTCTTGGATAGATGAATCGATTCGTCTACATCTTTTCCAGCGCACTCTCACCGGTGCTGCTGCTAAATGGTATATCGAACTACCCCGTGGTATTTTTCAAGATTTTAATACTCTAGCTATGGCATTCCTGACGCATTTCCAGTTACGGGTTCGTTATGAAGCCGAGACGCATCTCCTGACATCTCTGAAACAGGACAAAGCCACTCATATTTCAGATCATGTTCATGAGTGGAGACATCGTCGTTGTCTGATCAAGTTTGATATTCCTGATCAGCTTCTAACCCAATGGTTCACTACCTCCTTTGTCAACAAGATTGCACAAGACATTTCTATGGGGGCATGTGTAACTGAGGAACAAGCGATCGCTCGTGCCCAGTACCTCGATTTAGTGTACTCCTAGTCCGGCACGTTATATGACATCTTGACTGATGCCCCGCGACCCGAGACCTCTAAAGCACCAGCTACCCCATCAGTTGATGGTGTTATTGGTTCTGTCTCCCAGAATTCTCACAAGTCTTCTAATGGGAAGCAGAAATCAAATTCTTCCAACAATTCTGCTCCTCCAACTACTCCAGATTCTGGTAAGACCGCGGAGGTCAATGCTGTTCAGACCAATCCTACAGAAAATAATTCCAAAGGAAAGAAGAAGGGCAAAGGCAAAGCCAAATCCGATGCCCCGAAACCAGAATCCTCCAAACCATGCGCTGATGATGGTTCGCAACGAAAACCGAAGTACCCTTGCCTGATCTGTGATGAAGACCACTACACCAAAGATTGTCCCCGATGATCTGAGGTTAGTCAAATTCTTAAGGGCTCTAAGGGAACTCCGGTAGTTCTTAAGGAACCTTTTCCATCTCAGTAGACCCAGATGGTCGAGCAGCCTTCGCCATCTGCACCGTTTGGGTCTCAAATTTTCATGATGAATGGTGCTGCACCTTTTTCTATTGCCACTCGGTCGAAGGATTATGCCGAATCACGCCAGGCAGCTAGGAAGGAAGTCATTGATGGCCCGCCTCCCCCACCTGCCTCTGGTCCTCTTGATATTGAGAAGCCCAGTGCTGAACCCGTTGTATGACCACCTTCTAAAGGTGTTCTCCGCAAGTCTTCCTATAATCCAAATAACCGTGCTGCTCAGCATTACAACATTGTTGAGGATTTGGCACAAGTGCCTTCTGCAATGTCTGCATTGGAAGTGCTTTAGTGTAACGGAAAGATTTTTTATCTACAATCATCGGCATTGACCCTGTCGATTCTAGCCTTCTCACCTTCGATCTAGAGAATTCCGTCCCTCAACTTCCACTCCAGATTTCCCTTGTTATACAAGTCAGCATTAACAGCCTCAATATTCACAGAGCTGTTATGGACGAAGGTGCCTCTAACTATGTTATGTCATCTGCTTGCTGGAAGGCCATCGGCTCTCTAGCCCTCACTTCATCTCCCAATGCCCTCGAGGCATTCAATGGAATGGAATCAAAACCCTTGGGTGTTATCGCGAGTCTACTAATCACATTGCAAGGTAAGACAGTCAATGTCGAAGTGGAAGTTTTTGATGCCAAACTCAACTACAATCTTCTACTCGGTGACAGTTGAACCCACGCCATGTTGTGCGTTCCGTCCACTCTCTTTCAACTTTTGAAATTTCCGCATGAGGGCAATATTATTACTGTCGATCAGTGGTCTTTCTTTACCTCATCCTCTAAGAACAACGTTCCATATGTGGATCAAATTCCTAATCCCCCTGACAGTATAGGACCAGGTCTTTTCAAGGACCCTATTCTCATGGGTATTTTTCCCATTCCACCACCGAACACCGTTCAAGTCAACATGATCTCTAGGTCGGATGACCCGTGGATCATCCTTTCTCCTGAAAACGTTGCCTCTTTTGGAGAATCGATGCCTCTAACCCCAGTTGAAATTAGTTATTGCGAGATCATTGCCGCATCAGATCCAGCTCCTACTGATAATTCTCCTTTGAGCATGGCTCTTGATGTTTATTCTCAATCCCCTTTGCTCGAAGATGCAAATTCGCCCAATCCTTTGAGAGAATTTTTTCCGTCTGACGAAGCTATCATGGAGACTATGTCTCTCGAAGATCTTCCATGGAGCGATGGAAATCATCGTTCCTTGTTCATGCCCGGCTTGGGGGTAATTTCTAATTGTCTCGAGCATTTTGCATCTCAGGTTCCCTCTCCACCTCTCCAAATGCCAATATTGACTCATGAAGTATTTTCGGAAGGAAATCTGAGTAATATTACCCAAACAATGCCTATCGACATCTTCGTTAAACCAAGGGTCGTCGATAACATCCATGTGGGAGTCACTTGTTCTCCCGATGAGATTCAAGTGTACACTATCATTTTTCGCGAATTCTGTGATGTTTTTGCATGGTCTTACGAAGAGATGCCTGGGATCGATCCCAATATCGTCATGCATGAAATTCCCACCTATCCTGGTGCGAAGCCTATGCGCCTCGCTTCACGCCCAAAGGCATCCTCGAAAAGTCGTCGCTATAAAAGCGTAATATAGTAGCCCCTCAGGTAGGCTTATATCCAATCCCTATGACATATGATCCCTCTGACAGAGTGGGTTTCCAATATTGTCCCTGTGGATAAGAAGCAGGGCACAATTCGAGTCTGTGTTGACTATTCGAGATATCAATCGGGCTTTCCCTAAGGACAACTATCCCACCCCCTTTATAGATCAGATCATTGATGATTGTGTGGGGAGTGAGATATTTTCCCTTATGGATGACTTTTCGGGTTATAATCAAATCAATATCCTTCCATCTAATCAACATAAGACCGCTTTCATCTGTCCATGGGGAACATTCGCCTACAAGAAGCTCCCTTTTGGCTTAAAAAATGTTGGGGCTACCTTCTAGCGTGCCATGTCCTACGTCTTTCACGACATACGTAATGTTGTTCAGCCATACCTGGATGACCTTCTGGCTCATTCAGCTCTACGCGAGGACCATCGAGAATATCTCCGCCATATTTTTATCTGCTGCAGACATTACAACATCAAGCTTAATCCTCACAAGTGTGTCTTCTGCGTTGAATTTGGTCGGCTTTTAGGATTCATTGTCTCTAAGGACGGAATTCGCCTTGACCCTCTCAAGTTCGAGGCTATTGTTAATCTCCCCTCCCCATCCTCACTACATCAACTTTAGAGTCTTCAGGGGAAAGAAAATTTCTTACGTTGCTTTATCCCAAACTATGCGGAGGTATCCAAAGGGTTTACGCATCTTCTCAAACAGGACGTCCCTTTCTGTTGGGACAAGATTGCTCAGCAATATTTTGATAACCTCAAGACGTTGCTCGTCAACGCTCAATTAATACGTCCTCCAAACTATCATCGCGACTTTACCCTCTATTTGGCTGCCACATTCAGCACAATTGCCATGGTTCTGGTACAGGATGACGATGACGGTAATGAACACGTGGTTTTTTATCTATCTCGGAATCTCCTCGACACTGAAACGCGTTGTGCCCATGTCGAGAAGTTGGTGCTTGCCGTGGTCCAGGGCGTTCAGTGATTTCGCCATTACATCCTGTTGCACACGGTAACCGTGATTTTCGACTCCAACCCCATGACTTACATTTTGTCTCGACAAATGTTGGGGGACAAGTACTCAAAATGGATTGTGATCCTTCAAGAGTTCGATTTGGAGTTCACTACTGCCAAATCGAAGAAGTCATTAGTTTTTGCTGATCTCATTTTCTCTCTCCCTATCGACTTTGTTCCATCTCAATCCGAGGATCATATCCCGGACGAAACTCTCTTCTTAATCAGCACTCTCGATCCATGGTACGATGATATCATATTGTACCTCCAGACATCTACCTTCTGGTCCGAGTTAACGAAGGATGCTCGACGCCATGTTCGACACCAGTCGCAACCATATTGCATTGTCGGAGATACGCTATATCGGGTCGGAGTCGATTCTGTACTCCGCTGGTGTTTGACCTTAGAAGAGGCTGAGAAAGTTTGAATGATTTTCACAGTGGCGCCTGTGGCATTCACATGTCCGGTTGTGCTACTGCCCAGAAGATTCTGCGTGCAGGCTATTTCTAGCCGTCTATATTTAAAGACTGTATTTTTGCAGTACGAAAGTGTCATGCATGCCAGATCTTCCAACGCAAGATGCGTGCGCCGCCCCTCCCATTACATCTTATCATTACCGTGGGCTCTTTTGCCAAATGGGGCATTGATTTTATGACATGTAACCCTCACTCGGCTAGGGGGCATTCTTATATCATCGTTGTCGTAGATTACTTCACCAAGTGGGCTGAAGCGATGCCTACATTGGCTGTAGACGGTAAGACAGCTGCTTAGTTTATTTTCAACCATGTGATCACGTGTTTCAGCGTTCCTCAAGCCATCGTCACTGATCATGGCTCTCATTTTCAGGACTACATGATGGCAGAGCTGACATCGAAGTTGGGCTTGCGTCATGACAGCTTGATGCCATATTACCCCCAGGCAAATGGCCAGGTTGAAGCTGTGAATAAAGTTCTTGTCACGATGCTTCAACGAACAATTGGTATACACAAATCGAATTGGCATCTCTAGTTGTTTTCATCTCTTTGGGCCTACTGAACGTCAATGAAGAGTGCGACCAGATTCACACCATTTCAGTTGGTGTATGGTGTGGAAGCTACTCTTCTGGTTGAATGTGAGATCCCTTCACTAAAGTTGGCTGTGGAATTACTGCCGATACTTCCCCGGAGGAAGAACTTCTCCTATATCTAGAAAGACTCGACGAAACTCGCCGCTTCGCTGCTTTGGTTATCAAGGCACAGAAGAAGCGGGTTAAAGCCCATTTCGATCAAATGGTTTCTCCGTGCTCTTTTATCGGAGGAGACCTCGTTCTCTTGTAAAATCAAGCTCACGATAAGCTTGGGGTAGGAAAATTCCAACCTATGTGGCATGGGCCCTATATCGTTAAATGCGTATTGAAAAATGGGGCTTATGAGCTGATCGATTATGAAGGTCTTCCTTTGGCACATCCCAAAAATGGGTTGTACCTGAAGAAGTATTATGCTTGAGTCATTCTTGCATTATATATGTACATAGGTGATTTTTTCATTTTTGTGCATGTGTGGTGTGGTGTGCTTTGTAAGCATTTTTCTGCTCATTGGGTATTCCTGATTGTGCAGATGTCTATTAATCCTTATGTCGGTTTCACGGATGGTGCCTCCTGTAGTACCAGGAACCTGTCTTCGGTAGCTTGGGAAATTTACAATCCTGCTAGTGAGTTAGTTAATTTACAAGGTGTTTTTCTAGGAACTACTACGAATGATCTCGTGAAATATATTTCCATTTTGGAACTATTAAACGAGGCTGTTAACCTCAGTATTAGCGCATTACTGGTATATCTGGACTCACAGCTTGTAGTGTTATAGCTCAATGGTCATTATTCAGTTAGAAACCCATGCATTTTAAGATTGTATCTCCGTATTCATTTAATGGAAATAAATTTTGATTACATCACATATCAGCATATACCAAAACGAATGAATACACTAACAGATGCAGTAGCCAACATGGTATTAGATAGACATTTACGCAATCTATAAAAACATCATATGTAAGAAATATCCATGTAGAAATAGATGTATATATATATATGTATATATATATATATATATATATATATATATATATATATATATATATATATATATATATATATATATATATATATATAGATGTATATATATATGTCGAATGTTTGCAATGTGTGCATCATATAAAATCCAAAAAATATACATGTTTGTTTTAACTAAATCTAGAGACAACATGTCCCTCAAAAATGTGCAAATAAAAGCCTAGGCGACTAATCGACATGGTTCTCATGGTAGCATGTCACTGCCCGCACCAACCACCTCAGTACGCGATGGAGGTGACTCGGGACCCCTACGGTGTGCCTCTGGTAAGTCATAGGGACATCAAGTAGGCGATCATAGTCTGGAACCCCATGAGAAATCCCCTCGAGGTTCTGTACCAGTGCGTCCCCCTCACCTTGAGGGTCATAAGCGAGCAGAGTCCTCCTCCCTATCGATGACATCCTAGCAGGCCTCTCTGGGCCAACATCTGCATACATATAGGATCAATTGTTAGAACATGCATGTATACCAAAAAATCATAAAACTCATAAAATGAAAAAGAGTCTTACCCAGCTCCTCATCCCAGTCCTCTCCTTCCGGGAGCGGAAGGTCTAGGTCTCTATTGAAATCAGTGCCCGCATAGGGCCAGTCCTCTACGACGATCAGGTATCATCGAAGCCATCCAAAGAACTCAGGCCACCATGAAATCTGTTGGTCGCCCCCTACCTTGGGCATCAATGATGCCCATCGAGCCATCTGTGGCTCTCTCAATGGTGGATCTGGGACTATCGTCCCCTAGCCCTGGAAGATAGGCAACCATTCTAGGAAGAATGATACCAAGATTGAATCATACCCAAACTGCTTCAGTTTGGTCTTTTTGCATTTGGTCAATTACCATTTGGTGTTCATAGTTATAGTTGTGGCCCAATCAAATATTATTGGGCTCATGCACTCTGACGCCATGAGGAGCTGTTTTTTGGTAGCCTCGTGTGGTGCCTGCAACCCCGCAGCTCGCGTAATGGTATGTAGCACCACTCTAAGTGCTAGATCAGGAACAATATGAATGTCAAATTTTCCACTACCTGATCCTGTTTGTGCCCTCGGGCACACCCTCTCCATGACCGCGAAATTTTTTCACCAGAAGGCCTGGTGCCTGTCATAATAGGAACTGGACCTCTGTGGGACAGTCCAGTGATAAAGCACACGTCTGATACTTCAAGCTCAAGTACTCGATCTTGGAGTTTAAACTTCTCCTCGTCCTCATCCCAGATAATAACCAAGTATTTCAATAGTTCGGGCTAAGCTCAGAGACATGGCGTTAAGAAGAATTTTTTCAAACCATAGTTACGGAGAGCATTGATAAACTGCTCATTCCCCATTGCCATTTCGTCTTCCTCACTATGCTCTCTTTCATTCCATTCAATCACCATTTTGCTTTATACCTGCATCAAATTGGTCATAAACACATTGTAAGATCCCTTGGGCATTTAAAATAACAATTGATTGGCTCAATTTTTGTTAAATTTGAGCAGAATATTGGGTTGCACAGTTGGTGCAGCTGTTTTGATGACAATCATGCCACCTGGCGCAGCCCCTTTGCAAATCCTAGTTTTGCAAATCCTCCGCTTAGGGATTCCAAATGACAATGAAAAGCTATGAAATATGGCTTAAAAAATGGCTAATGGAAGCGGCTCTTACCCGGAAAAGACGAGATCCGGAATAGTGCACTGGATCGTCAACAATCATCATCGCAAGATCGCAAGGAAATAGCTCACTATCGCTCTACACAGAGATAAAAAAGTAAAAATTAAATATGTTTTTACTATTGGTCATATTTATAAATTTTCGAAATAAAATTTAGGTTTTGAGACTTGTTTTTCCAATATTTCACTATGTTTTTTCGAAAAATGGGTTTTACACTTGCTTTTTGTGCAGCGACAGGTTTTCACGTGATTAGGACGATGACACGAGTTGTATTTTATACTTTTTCGGACTCGGTAAAAAAATGAAAAAGTCACTAATGGAGTCATCTTTCAGCTCTTTTCTGACTCTCTAAAACTGAAAATATTTCTGATTCGCTTGTCGTTTTGAGCTCGTTAAATTGGCTGCGAAGCGAAATCTACCCAATATACGTTTACCCCTTTTTCAGGCTGGGACAGGTTATTTACGAAAAAGGAATACCCTAACCTATCGTGACTAGGAGGTTCTCTCAGACATAGTTTTCTTCATCTTTCTAATATGTGGAACTATCTACGAAAAATGGACCGATGGATTTTTCTTTCCGTTGTCTCTTCAAACTCTAAAAACATGAAAAGACGCCAAGTTCTTCCTGTCGAATCGCAGGCCGATTACATTGACTCGTCGTAATGAAGTTACTCCAGCTCCTCCCTAGGGCTCAAGAATGTACCCCTACCCTTTTTCCAAGGACAAACTTATATCACATATGTTATCCCTTCAAGCTTGTTTCCCAAATAATTGGGGTAATTTTGCCATAAATGATGGGGGAAAATGGAACCAGATTACCATCGTTCGGCAGTATTTCGCTCTCGAACATGGCACTTGTCCGCATTCGAGTCGGGTTGGGGACATCTCATCTCATTATTTGTTTTCCTCCATGGGTTTGGGTAATCTCTTTTGACCGCTCATCTGATCTTTGCCACGTCACCATGACCTTAGATCCCTTGATGTCAAATACTTCCAAATCCAGTGTCGTGCTGCTAATATGTTTAAGAGAAGTTTGCCTCTGAAGTTTTCAATTTCCCTCTGATTCTCTGTTGGTCCTGATTCACAAACATCATATTCCTCTGTCTCGTGTCGATGATGTGGGAAACATTATGGCCCACCTTCAATCGAGGTCACTGTCGATCATACCTTCATTATCTAGAAGCTAATCTAGAGACCTCTGTGTACCTTGAGCTCCAGATGCCTCAATGGCAAGTTCTTCACATTCCGATGGGCATTTTCATTATTTGCCTTCGATCGGATGATTTCATGGGTGTCTGGCGCCACCACTGTTTCCATGCCTTGTGGATTGTACCTCTTGTACCTTAAGATCCATCGTCATTATTGGTGGTTCCTCTCGCATCTATTAACATCTTTCATTATTGGTGGGTAATCAGACGATGTTCTTGCATGTTCAACTTCAGCTCACTTATTCGCATGCTCAGACTTATACTCTGTTCGGGTCGAGATGGAGCGTAAGACCCTGGATCTTGTCTAATAAAATCCAGGCTGCGGATTCTTTGTGGATTATCATGATTTATTACATGACTCATTTGATTGGATGGATGCGACCATACCTGAGTCTACTTGTTGATCCTTCTTTGTTGGATGGTTGCGTCCATACATTGGATCCTGGTTATTGTACACTCTATTATGGATGGCTGCGCCCATACCACATATCATGTATCAGAGATATCAGTTGTATTTGTATTTGGAGGTCTTCCAACGGTAGTGTTTTCAGTTAGGCGCGTTCTCATAAAGCATTTCACCCCTCCCTCTCTCTTGGACCTCATGCTTTAGGGGGCATCTGTTACACATCATTTTTTCACCGTCCCTGCAATCCCTCATCCCGTACATTGGAGGACTATTCCCGTGACCTGTGAACAGTAAAATGTCCTGAAAACACCTTCATGGCATCCTCCTTCATAAGGAAAAACATTCTCATGAAGAACATTTCCTCTGGAAAACCCTAAAAATAGATGTTTTAGCCTTGGCGCAACTAGCCAGTTCATCCCTCGCACCAATGGGGAAAATTCACACTAGAGGGCGCGCTAGCTAGCGCTCTGTCCCTGTGTTTCACTCGCGCCAAGCCTATTAAGGAATTTTTAAAAAAAATAAATGGCAGAAGTTTGATTCTAACAAAATCCAAAATGAATCATCAAAAGAAGTTAAGTGGTTTGACTCCGTATCTCCATGTATAGGAAGTGGTTTTCCACCTCTCATGGAACCTTCCTAAGAGATAGGACCTATCCCATGATTATAGGGATCCCAACTTCCCTTCCTCCATCTATAATAGCTTGCCCTCTCCATTTTCTAGCTAGCTGAACTTGTAGGAAGGAAACTATAGTTGGGAAACTATTGAGAGCTGAGCCGAAGAGAACCCGTAAGAGAGAGAGCTTCATCCAGATTCCCGACAGGCTTTGTTGAGACATGCTCCGCTGTAAGGCCCGCCGAAGGAAGATCATAGCGTCAAAGCATTTGGTTGTAATCTCCCTTTTTTCATTTATAATATAAGTGACTCTGATTTTGGTTCCATTCTTGTGTTTACTCTTTTATGTGATGCAACAAATTATATCTTCTCTGACTGATATATAGTTACATGCTTTAAGTATTACGTTGTATGTCATTGTTTCTCTGCGTGTGTATAGGTTTCCGGACGTGATGAACAGAGGATTGTGATCTGTCAAGCTAGGGATGATGAGCACCACTTCTTCATCAACAGCAGTGTGGGATTCGAGGTAGGCTACTTATCACGATCTTTGCCTTTCTTGTAACTAGGAACCAACGTCATTGCGTGATTCGATTGTTTCTAGACCCAATCTAGGGCTAGTGGGACCGCCTTTGTCCACATAGGGGATTTACCTCCTCAACAATGGTTGAACTACATTTGGCATGGGTATAATGTTTTGCTTTATTGGATAGTTGAACTACAATTGGCATGTGAAGTAATGTTGTGATATAATGTTTTTGTTTTTAAAACTCAAGCTTTGGATGGTGGAACTATATTTTGCATGTGAAGTAATGTTGTGTTATAATTTTTTTTGCTTTTAAAAATTAAGTTTTGGATGGTTGAACTACATTTGCCATGTGAATTAATGTTATGATCTATAATGTTTTTTTAAATTAAAACTTAATTCTTGGATGGTTGATCTACATTTGGCATGTGATATAACGTTTTGTTTTTATCGGATAGTTGAACTACAATTGGCATGTGAAGTAATGTTGTGATCTATATTAATGTTTTGCTTTTGAAAAACTCAAGTTTTGTACGGTTGAACTACATTTTGCATGTGAAGTAATGTTGTGTTATAATTTGTTTTGTTTTTAAAACTCCAGTTTTGGATGGTTGAAATACATTTGGCATGTGATTATGATATAATATTTTGTTTTTAAAATTCAAGTTGTCATTTTTCAAACAAAAAATTCACATGAATATATGTACATGTAGAAATGATTTAAGTACACATGTTTGAATATATATGTTAAAACGATTGAAGTACAACACACACACACACACATATATAAACAATCATAAGATTCTAGGTCTTGTTAGATGTTTCAAACAATCATAAAATTTTAAAATTTCATTCTATAATGTATATATATCGAGTACGTGCAACATTTTTCATCAATTCACTTAGTAAAACTACTTGAACAGTTAATTGCATTCTAGAACATATATATATATCCAATACGTGCAACATTTTTCATCAATGCACATAGAAAAACTACTTTCAGTTAATTGCCTAGAACATGTGTATATCCAGTACGTGCAACATTTTTCATCAATGCACATAGAAAAACTACTTTCAGTTAATTGCATTCTAGAACATATATATCCAGTACTTGCAGCATTTTTCATCAATGCACATAGAAAAACTACTTTCAGTTAATTAGATTCTAGAACATATATATATCCAGTTCTTCTAGAACATATATATCCAGTACTTGCAACATTTTTCATCAATGCACATAGAAAATCTACTTTCAGTTAATTGCATTCTAGAACATATATATATCCAATTCTTCTAGAACATATATATCCAGTACTTGCAACATTTTTCATCAATGCACATAGAAAAGCTACTTTCAGTGAATTGCATTCTAGAACACACACACGCACACACACACACATATATATATGCAACATTTTTCATCAATGCATGTATATAAAATCTACTTTCAATTGATACTAGTGCGCATGTACCAAAACAATGTACATGTGCAAACACTTGCACAGATAACATAACAAGGCAGTTCAATTTTTAGTTGAGGTCTAGAATTTCTAAAACATGAATCCAAAGAGAAGAAATGGCAGTTCAATAAAAAAAATTCCAATGGAATGCCATCTTCAATGATCCGTTCATGATCGAATTTTGACATTTTCCATTTCTTAATTTTCATTTTTTTCTTTGATTGAATCTATATGAACTTTATGTGTGATGCACACACCAAGTGAGTATATTGAAAACTTATGACATCATGTTCATAGTCTTCAAAGTAAACAGAATCCCCACTTTGATTAGTTTGTCTAAAAAAATAACCTTTCAGTATAATAGATCCTTTGTCATATGGAAACCTGTGATCATTATAGTTTTCTAATAATAAATCATCTTTCGTTCAGTGCAAAGCATCAAATAATACTTCACATTTTCATCTTTGTCAGTAGGTGCAATTACAACAAAAACATCTCCTGCATAATAAAACAAACTTATGTATTTAAATTTGAATCATAATTAACATGAAAAATTAAATTCTATATAATTTTAGTATCTATTTCTAGATCTCTATCATTTGAAAGCAATTCAAATGTTACCTTCTCTAACAAGATCAAAAACTCGATCACCATCAGATGATATTGCAGTCTCCGCTGATTTCATTTCTTCAAACATTGCAACGGACATTTTCCCCTTTGTATTTTGCTTTGTATGTTTCCAATATTTTACATACATTTTGTTTTCACCAACATCATTGGATTCTGTGTTGTCTATGCAAACATGACAAAAACAAGAATATTTTCTTTTATCCAATGCAAACACATTAGTGGACAACTTTGTTTTAATTGAATGCAATTTTCGAGTCCCTTTTATTGCTTCAATGTCATTTCCAATTGATCTATCTACATCTTCGATCCTAATATGCGAAAAAAAACCTATATATGGAAAATTCAAAGAAGAATGTAAATATGATATCAAAATACCATCAAAGATAATCATTCTGATAAATATACATTGTTTAAAATTGGATATCCAATAAAAATTAAATTGAATGTACTTTCGCACTTCCCTTGATCGATTAGTCTCATGGCTTAGAGAAGTGATGCACCATTGAACAACTTCTTTAGCGTCCATAAGTCGGTTTGCATAGGGGTTCATTTGATATATTTGAAGTGCTCGTTTTATGCATGCCCATGCACTGTCTTGTTCTCCTTTTCCATGGCCAATCTCAAAGAAATTTCAACAATGTTTAATGTAGGTTTTCTTATGAAGACAACACAACCAAAAGAATGATCGTGAAGATTTGAATTGACATGTGCATCCATCTGACCATATCCAATTTTCATTGAATTTTATTCCACGACTTTTCAAGGAGTCATAAATCTTTCCAAAACAATGTTGTACAAAATATGTATCATTTGTATGATTTTCACTGATATAAAAGTGATATTATTTAATAACATGTTTATTTTCACTAGTGCTTTCTATATGATCGACATTTTTTTCAACATGTCTATATGGAATATGGACGAGCATGGAGACTTGGTCAGAACGATAGTATTCACTCTGAATTTCTTTTCGTAGAACAAATGTGTAGTTTTCTGCAAAATCAATTACTGACAAAATGGTCTCTGGTGGAAAAACTACACAAGATTTTTTGAATTGCAAGTCTTTCCATCGAGCTCTATGGGAATACTTGATGTATTTATAAATGTTTGCCTCAAACTTTCTCAAAAAGTCTATCACAAAAATTTCTTCTTCTTGTAATTCAATTCTTTTAGCACTATTTGAACCTTGAATCGATGTATGGATATATTCATATCTCTTCCATTTCACTTTCATGTTGGACAATGATTGATCATTTATATCAGTACGATATTTGTTTTGAAATTTAGTCAAATTTCCACAATCATCGCATTTTTTACCACCAACACATTTATTTTCGTAAAATAATTCATCGCTTTCTCTTTCACATAGAATTTGAGATATGAAATCATGGATAGTGGAAGGAGGAGGTGAATCTTTCCAAAATGTTCTACCAAAATTAAGGAATGTGTCATAATATAACTCAAATTCCACATGATAATGACAACAACAAGTGTCGCGTACGGTGATAGGTTTTACATACCATGGTTTTTGTTGAACAAAAGCACTGATTGAGACATGAATTTCATGATTCTCTTCTTTGAACTTGTTGAACAACTCTATCTGAGTGGTGTCCAGGAAATGTTTTTCATGTTCTTCTTACTGATTTCGTGCTATTCTTCTTCACATCACATCCCTTTCATTTGGCGAAACACATGAATTTTTCTTCCAATATTCATATATTGTTTTTTTAACATTTTCTCCATTTCTATCTTGATATGGTTTCCTACAAATAACTCTCCAACAAGCGAGTTCATCATTTACATCTATTTGCAACCGAAATTTCTGATGTTTGTGCAAAGTTTTTCATGATGTTCCTAATGCTCGTGCCATAGATTTTACCAAGCAATTCTCTTTAGTACTTGATGAAACCACTACCATATGTATTTCTCTACATACAAGTGAAACATTTTTCTGTCTAGATCTTCTAATTGAATTTATAGCACTATTTATATTTTGTATCACATTTTCCTTCATTTTTTTTTATCTTTTGTCGATTTTCGAATACCCAATAAAGTTGTAGCTTCTTTTAATTTCCTTAATGATAGGAGACCTTTCAACATTTGGACTTGAACTGTCACATTTTCCTTTATGAAGTACGTATCAAAAATGTGTTTAACACGATATCGTATAACATGGTCAACTCTTTTATCTCCATATGTGTGAGTGTCAACATTTTCTAACATCTCATCATCGACATTGATTTCATCTGTACATATTCGAATGAATAGTACATAATAAGTTTACATATTCAATAAATAACTAAATTAATAAATATGTATAATTTCAATAATACGTGCATTTTTTCAACACACACACACACACACACACACATATACCTCGTGATTCAATTTCTTCACTTGAATTTCTTTCAACATTTTCACCATCTTCAATCATTGGTTCAATATCTCTTTCAATTTCTCTTTCAAAATTTTGTATCTCATTATCAATGTTTTGAGGAATATCTCTCTTTGTTTACATTGCAAAATATTTTTCAAATTAGTTCATCAAATAAAAATTAAGCTTGAACACATTTTACACTAGGAAAATTTTAAATATCAAATTCATAATAATTACATTTACATGCCTGCTTCAACTTCTAGTTGAGGTTGATTTTCCCTTTCAATATTTGAGAGTGCTTCTCTCTTTCTTTTGCGAGATTCTCTCCCCTTTTATCTACATTTCTTAGGGTCTCTTGTTCGATCATATTTTCTCGCCCAAATCCTTTGATTTCCCATGATAATAGAGTATGAAGTTAAAAAAATTTACTTCAAAAATTTAGACAAAAACTCAATTGAAAAAACATCACAAAAGATTTAATTAAAAAAAAAAAAAAAATTGATTTTAAAAATTTTCAAAAAATACATACTTCAATCCAAAACACTTACTTTAAAAAATGCAAGAAAAAATGTCTTATAAAAATGAATCGAAGCTCAAAATGTCTCCTTTCAAGTCCTGCAAAAAAATTTCATTTAAAAATTTAGACAAAAAATCATTTTAAAAAATCATTATAAAAGATTTACTTCAACCCAGAACACATACTCTAAAAAAATTTCACTTCAAAAAATACCTCCAAAAAATGGCGACAAAAAATTAATTCCAACTTCTTATAAAATGCTACTTTAAAAAATACTTCAAAAAAGCCTCTAAAAAAATATCATTTTAAAAAATACCTCCAAAAAATTTCCTTTCAATATTAAGCCTAAAAAGATTCCTTTCGAAATTAAATAAAAAAAATGTCTTTTGGAAATTAAGCCCAAAAACCTCTCAAAACAAAATACATCCAAAAAAATGTATTTTGAAAATTAAGCCCAAAACCTCTAAAAAGAAGGAAAATTAAGCCCAAAACTTCTTAAAACAAAATATCTTAAAACCTAAAAATGTGTTTTGGAAATTAAGACAAAAAACCTCTAGAAAAAAAATACATAAAAAAAAATGTCCTTTGAAAATTAAGCCCAAAAATTCTAAAAACAAAATACTTAAAAAAAAATCAATGAAAATTAAACCCAAAACTTCTAAAAACAAAATACCTTAAAAAAAAAAATGAAAATTAAGCCCAAAACCTCTAAAGACAAAATACCTTAAAAAAATTAAAGCCCAAAAAACATCCAAAAAATATATCACATTCCTCCAAGAAATGTCCTTTGAATGTACCTCCAAGAAAAGTCCTTAAACCCAAAACAATCCTTTGCAAAAATTGCCTTTAAATGTGCCTCCAAGAAAATCCCTTGAACCCAAAACAGTCCTTTGCAAAAATTTCCTTTGAATGTACCTCCAAGAAAAGTCCCTAAACCCAAAACAATCCTTTCAAAAATTAGAACAAATGAAGAAATGTGCAAAATTATGGGAAAATAATGAATTCTTTTACGTCAATTTATATAGCAGCGAAACGATTTTTTTGCAGGGGCTTCGTTATATTTTCCAGCTGATGGAATGTCAAGTAAATGTTCGGCTGAACTTTTATAATAAATTTGGCTGAAATTTTTTGTCGTTAGACTTGATGGGCCATCAACACAAAAAATAATTCAGCCGAATTGTTTTACAAGTTCACCTGAACTAACATGTCTGCAATTATGTAGATACAAGCTCTAAATACATATCTTCAACTTTGACTTGATTAAACTCCGTGAAAAATTCTAAATTAACTGTCGGAACCAAGACAAGCATTTTCAGAATTCAATCTACTTCCATAAAATTTAAATTTTATGGAATTTCATATATATGTACTAATTTTAACTAATTTTGTAATAAAACGGGTGCAAACAATATCTGAAGGTCATTATGATTCAATGAAATCAATATTTTGTATATTCCAAAATACACTATAAAAGAATTGAAAAAATTATGGTGTATTACATTGGTCTGTCGCCTATAATGGGTAGTTGTTATATTTTTAGTTTATAACTTATATGTTGAGAAATTTCATGTGTCACGAAAGATATTCAAAATATGCAGTTTTTTCATATTGGATCAGTTCAAAAAATTCTAGTAATTATGATATGCATCAGTTTGTTTTGTAAATATAACGAAACCAAAGTAGACTTTTCTAGATTGTTGTAACACATTTTGTTTCTCAAAAACACAAAGTTTCAAAGAATACACTAGTGCGTATTAACATGACTTCTTATGAATCCTTTTATTGTTAAAAAACACAAACTCAAAGAAATGCTAAGTTGAGATATCAAATGTGTATAAAAAAATTCCAAAAAATATGTATTAGAAAGCTAATAAAATTTTTGACAACTTTATTTTTATCACAAACGAAATCTTCAAATTTAAAAATTTATTTTGGCTTAATGTTGAAGAACATAAAAAAAAGAAATATTTTTCTCAAAAAGGCAAAAGTGTAAATCAAGTTCACATTACCAACAGTTGAGGTAAAATTTTAATTCCTAATATTTCAACATTTTCTTTTTTTAAGTTACATTCATGCTAATTAATTCATAGAATAATTATAATTTCTCTTTCCCATTCTGTACATAGGCCCATATGGATAGTGTTGTCGATTTCATAGTTATGTGGACGCATGGTTGGGATGTTGGGTACATAGGAATTGACGATGTTGATCCATCAATGCAAGCCGCAATATTTGAGCCATAAGCAAGGGAACACCAAACCCAGATTCATCAAAGCCCCATCCTAGATGACTTGCATTTAGACTTGAGTGAGGTTAATAAACTAATATATGTAGTTAAATGTGGTTCAAAATAATTTATTTCCATATTTTTTATTATCTACAAATAATGATATAATTATTAGTTTAAATTTGAATGTGTTATATTGCAGTACTAGATGAAATGTGTTATATTGCAGTACTAGATGATAGATGATTATGTCACACAACAAAACCCACATAGGAACATTGGTTGTAGTTAGTGGGATAGTTTGTATATTTGTAGGTCCATTTCATAGGGTATATTCACATGTGGTACAAGTTATTTATATTTTTATACATGGATATTTATGGATGTACATGAACATTATTTGAGTTTATGGATGTTCATGTAAAACTTGTAATTTGTATATATTTTCATAGACATAATTTATTGATACATTCTTTATTTCAGTTTATGGATTTTTATTAATTTGTTTTATGGATGTTCATTAAATTTTAGTTTATGGATGTGTTATTTATTTCATTAGTTTAAATTTGTTTCTATATAGTATAACTTTTATTAAAAAATTTAACAATTTTGTTTTCTAGTTTCGTAGACTAAGAAAATAAGTATAATCTTACTATGATGCAAGTCAATTTAA
Organism: Pinus albicaulis; assembly: GCA_034641835.2. Taxonomy (NCBI): domain Eukaryota; kingdom Viridiplantae; phylum Streptophyta; class Pinopsida; order Pinales; family Pinaceae; genus Pinus; species Pinus albicaulis. Next base: position 53,451 of record JAXQQM020068985.1, on the reverse strand, counting down.
TACTTAAAATGAATTATAGTATATCATGGTTGAATTAAAAAAAACACAAATAAGATTGAAATAAGTTTTAAATTTAATTTTAACATATATCTAATAAACAACTAATAAGTTTTATTCAATTTTATTTCTTTTGAGGTCATCAACAATATCATAGTGATAACATGATATTTAAGTCAAATGTATTGGAATTTAATATACCAAAAAAAAATTAATGATCTATGTTTCTATAATTTTATATACAATTGAACATGAACTTTTCTAACTTTACTTGGTTATCTCAAGGTTCAATTGGAAAACACAAGTGAAATTGAAATGACTTTTATTCAATTTAAAAAATGCCTTGTAAACAACAAATACCTTTTATTCAATTTTATTCCTTTTGAGGTCATCTACAAGAGCTTAGTCATAACATGATATAAGTACAATCTTACTATGATTCAAGTCACTTTTATACTTAAAATGAACTAAATTATATCACGTACCGATTTAATATTGAGTATGGAAATAATTACAAATATACTTCATATTGGCTTGTAGAAAGTTCCTTTTAGTGGAATCAACATGTATGTTATTACACTTATTTTAAAAATAAATTATTTGAATTATAAATTCATTCATATTATAATTTAAAAAACCCATGTATGGAAAAATTTGTGACACACCCATATACCATTTCACAGTCAACTCTTTTAAGTATGTTTCAATCAATTACTTTTCACAATGTTCAATTAAGAAATACAAATAGGATTAGAATAAATTATATTAAATTTTAAAATATTTGTTGTAAACAAAAAATAAGTTTTATTCAATGTCAAAATATTTGTTGTAAACAACGAATAAGTTTTATTCAATTTTAGCATATTTTTTGTAAACAACAAATAAGTTTTATTCAATTCTAGAAGAGTTGTTGTAAACAAAAAACTAAGTTTTATCCAATTGTATATCTTTTGACGTCATCTACAAGAGCTTAGTCATAACATGATATAAGTACAATATTACTATGATGCAAGTCACTTTGATACTTGAAATGATCTAAAATTTATCATGTATCAATTTAATACTTAGGATGGAAAGAATTACAAATATGCTTCATATTGGATTGTAGAAGGTGTCTTTTAGTGCAATCAACATGTATGTTATTACGATTCAATTTGAAAAAGAAATTATTTGAATTATAAAGTAATCCATATTATAATAAAAAATCTACATCTGGAAATTTTTGTGACCCACCTATATACCATTACATGGTAAATTATTTTAAGTATTTCAATCAATTTATAATCTCAAGGTTCAATTAGAAAACACAAATAGGATTGAAATAATTTTTATTCAATTTTAAAAGAGGCCAAATGTAAAGACAAATGACTTTTATTCAATATTATTTATTTTGATATTATCTACAGAAGCTTAGTCATAACACAATATAAGTCCATCATATTGGCATTTAATATAGGTCAAAAAAACAGTATATGGTAAGATTTATATAATTTAATATAATGTTATCAACTTTCCGAAATATATTTATCTAACTCTTTATTTCAATTACTTCCTTATGATTGAAATAAGTTTTGTTCAATCTAAAAAAGCCAAATATGATTGAAATCACTTTTATTCAATTTTATTTCTTTTAATATTATTCATGGGTCTTATATATATATATATATATATATATATATATATATATATATATATATATATATATATATATATACACACACACACACACACACACACACACACATACACACAATCCAACGTGAAGCATGTGTGTAACTCTTTCCATGTTTTATATCAAACTAACACATGGAATTTATTATTAACATAATTTTTTTCAATGTTGTTCATAACCTAGATCTAGTTGAATTTCCATTTTAAGTGAAATGATATCATATCAACTTGGTTAAATCATTAATGGATTAAATTTTAGATCTTTCTTGATTCTAAATATATGAGATTCACATAAGGATCATATACTTAAAAATAAAACATCGTTAAAGTTCAAAAACCATTATTTTTAGAAATACTCGATTGAGCTTCATAGATCGAATGAGGGTTTCTTAAACCCTCGATCGAGCTATTTGAATTTAAAATTTAAGTGCTCGATTGAGCTGCTCAGGTCCTAAAAATAACAATTTTAACACCCTTTATGTAGATTCCTCTACAACAACATTTTGTACCCTAGCAGACTTAGGGAAACATTTCCCCTTAAGTGGGAAAGTTGATCATGCTGGATTCATGAAGGAATCCTCTATCCAATGATAGATAAGTTTCAAATTTTCAAATTCATATGATATTTCTCATCTAATTTATTTTAAACCTAATGTTTGAATTTTTTTTGGACAATTTAAAAGAGGTTGAATAAAACATCAATAACATAAAATATACACAACGAAATTTTTTCAAAAATTACCACTATATTTATTTACAATTCCAGTTCAAAAGGGTACTCTTGGTTTATCAACTCATTTAAATAGTTGAAAAGAAACTTATGTGAACACATGTGTTGAAAAATGCAATTGGAATATTACTTCGCGAACTTCAAAAAATAATAAAAATATATTTTTTCATAAAAAATATATTTTTAAAATTAAAAAATTAGATATCTCCATGTATATCACGCTCATATATATATATATATATATATCACATTTTAAACTAAGTTATGTTATGCGAACACAAGCATACCTCTTAATATGTGTGAAAATTTGCAAGGACAGACATTACATTTAATGGAAAATTGACAGATTATACGACACTATTTTTTTTTGTAACAAATATAATTAAGACAACAACATAATTCTCCAGAAATTTTCTTTTTACTTTAAATCAAAATTCACAATGCTTATATAAATGTTCAGGACTTCAATTCGATAAAAGAGTAAAATTTTGAAATTTCATCACCACATTTGGCCCAAAAGTGTAACTCATCTTCATGCATTTGTTAGGGTAAATTTGAGGTCTCAAATGGGACTCCTAAGGAAATTATAAATTAATATTGGAAATAATAAAATAAAATTAGATTACATCATCAATGTTTAGAGGGAAAAAAGAAAAAAAATGATTTTTCAACTCGTATTTTCAGCTTATATCGCTATGTGTTTGCTCAAATTTTGAGAGGGAAAACTCATTGGATGCATAATTTGATTCCTCATCCAAGGAGTAACCATGTTTCATACTTTTGATGGACCTTGCTACATGAAAAATGATAAATACATGAAAAAAAGTGATTGAAATAACGTTTTTCATGTATTTATCATTTTTCGTGTAGCATGGTACATCGAAAGTATGAAACATAGGTACTCCTTGGATGAGGAATTGAATGTTGCATCCAATGAGTAATCCCTCTAGAAATTTGAGTCAAACCTTAGGGAGATAAGTTTAAAATACAAGTTGAGAAATGTTGAATCATCTCCCAAAAATGGTGAATCATCCCCATGGTTGACATCATCAACTTGAATCCTATTGGTTCTTATAATTTTTATTTTGGTTGTACATTATTCTTACGAGGCTTATTTTAGATCTCACAAGTCCTCTAATGCACCTAGAAATGGAGGCCCAAGATTAACAACCCAAGTCCCTCAAAGTCTCAACCTAGGTATAATAAAGTTAAATTAAAAACTACAGGAAAATAAGTTGATCCAGATGGATATCGATAGCCACCCACCTATTCCATTTGGACCTGCACCATCAATTCTTGCAGCTTGTCACATTCAACACAACTTACTATTTTTAGCAGGTTTTCGGTTCCTACATTCCCAGAGCCGTTTTGGGGCCTTAATGATCCAGGTGGATATTGGTGGCCACCCACCTATTCCACTTTAACCCCCACCATCAGTTCTTTCATTTTTTATGTTGCAGCACAACCTACTGTTTTTAGCAGTTTTTCGGGTCCTGAATGTCCGGAGCCATTTCGAGGCCCTAAATGACGTTTTTTGGGAAAACCGGGATAGATCACTCTAACGAGGTATGATACGCGTCAAACAGAGATTGTATGCCGAAGTTACGTCCCCGGGAAGTTGAAACACCAATTTACCCAAATGAAACCCATAGTTTTGGTGCTTCATCTCCTAGTGTTAGGTTTTTGTACATTTAGAGTTCTCCATTGTTTCTCAATAATAAATAGGCCCTCGAGCCTCATTATAAAATAGTTGAGAGGTCTATAGCCGCCACATATCTTCTCAAAGATACGCTACCAACACCCTAGCTATTTTTATTTCCAGTATGTCTGTAAGCATATTCCAGTCATTTTATTATAATAAAATGAAGTATTGTTTCCATTGCACCTCTGTGTTTATGTCTATTTCTGTGTTTTATTGCATTCTAAGATGAATCGGACTGCATCAGCAGTTGGTCTGCTCTTTCTTTGTTTTTCTTTGCATGTCCCCAACGCGATCAGGGTATAAGGAGTTAGGGCTCGATCTGGTTGAACCCTTGCAAGATCAACCTCGCAAACCCCGACGACCTCCCATGGCAGAAGAAAACAAAGACGAGGGAGCAGGAGATCCTATCAAAATACTGCTCGAGGAGGCCCTCGAGAAATAAAGGAACGCGATGATGGATAACTTTGCTCAAATCCTTCAACGACTGCCCACATATGGCGCATCTGCATCCAACAGCCACTCTGGAGGCGCCACTCCCTTCAAGGTACAGGTAAACTTTGACATTCCTATATTTGAAGGAAAAATAGATGCAGACGCTGTAGATAGATGGTTAAATTTGTTGGAAGGGTATTTCTCGGTCCATGACTTCTCTGACCGAGAAAAGATTATTTTTGCACTCCTCAAAGCCGCTCCCCATGTCAAAGACTGGTGGGAAACCTACCGTGAGCAAGAGGGCGAAGGGGAACCCTCTCTGTTCTCGACCACACCCACTTGGAATTCGTTCCGAGACGGCATCAAGGAACAATATTACCCTGTGGGGAGCTATGAGGACAAATACATTCAATGGACCACGCTGCGGCAACAAAAGGATCAAGATGTGCACGAACTGACGAATCTGTTCCATACCCTACGCACAAAGTTGGGTATTAAAGATTCAGAGAGAAATTTGGTGCTCAAGTACCGCGGCTGTCTGCACAAACACATTCAGGAGGAAATGGAGTTCCTCGACATTACATCACTTGGCACGGCATATCGCTATGCCACCAAGATCGAGCAGAAATTGCTATGAAGTGAGACTGGATCTTTTGAATCCGGGTTGGCTGAAAGGTGCCCCAACCAAAGAACAAGGGGAAAGGCTAAAGCCAGGTGACTCGCAGCAACACCAGAATCAAAGAAAGACATGGGGGAAGTGAGTTGAATCTCAGCACAACCCACTTATAGCACATAAACGAGCGTCGTGCCAACATTCATTGGTGCCCAAACTAAAGGCAACCGAACTGTATGCATTTTCTGGACCCCGAGTCCCCAATCCGTAGGCAATGACAAAGGAAGCAAATCATTGATGCAACATCCCAGAGTCATTATTACCACCACCAAGATCCAAGAGGAAGATTCCAAGGATCCAGAGGAGGAAGCAGCACCTTCCATTCGGACTCTAATGGGTGAAGGGTCTTCTACCTGAATTCCTTGTTTATAGAAGCCAAAATAGCCTATTTCAGCAGTAGGTCATGAAGCGGTTCACCCATCGACCATAGCACACCCGCAACCATATACCATCGGGTGGCTCCACCCAGGGAGAGATCTCCGCATCCGCCAGCAGTGCCGACTTCCATACAGTATCAAGCCATTCACGGATGAGGCATTGTGTGATGTTGCTCCTATTGATGTAATTGAGGTATTATTGGGCCAGCCATACTTATGGAGGCGACATGCTGTGTATGAGTCTAGGCCTCGTGCTGCTATTATTACTTTGGGAAATAACTTGTACAGAATACCAGAGGTAGTACCGCCTCCTTTCATCTCTTTGACTACTGCAAAAAAACGCAGTAAGATTGTTTCCCAAACTAGGAAATTAATTTTCCTTACAACTCGCTCATAGGGAAAGAAGAATACTGTGGCCACATCGTCAAAAAAAGGCTACCCTACATGGCTGCAGCAGATGGACAAATTCATGGAGGAATACGAGGACATTTCATCCTCACTCATAGAGTGTCTCTACACCGTCGGACAACCACCCATTGATCCACCCCGACGCAAACACTTCCTTCGAGCGTTGCCATACCTCCTAGATAACACACACAGAGTCCACACAAGGTACTGTATGACACCGATAAAGAAACCAAACATACAATTACTAACACATCCAAAGATGTCCGCCCGCAGGTCCATGACGTCTTCAACAAATCTAATACCCAGTTCAACAGAATTTGCGTCATCTCATGGAGGATCTCAATGAAATGGGGACCATTGCTTCCTAAGGATGGAGGAATGATTCAGGTGGACATCGGTGGCCACCCACCTATTCTATTTGGACTGGCACCATCAATTCTTGCAGTTTTTCGCATTCAAGACAACTTACTATTTTTAGCAGTTTTTTGGGTCCTGCACTCCTGGAGCCATTTTGGGGCCTTAATGATCCAGGTGGATATTGGTGGCCACCCACCTATTCCATTTTAACCCCCACCATTAGTTCTTTCAGTTTTCAAGTTGCAACAAAACTTACTATTTTTAGTAGTTTTTCGGGTCCTGAACTTTCCGGAGCCGTTTTGAGGCCCTAAACGACGTTTTTTGGGAAAAAGGAGGGCAACATGGGTCCATGGACCGATGTTTCCCATTCCAAATTTGTAGTCCTCGGATAGATCTTTCTAACGAGGTATGGTACGCGTCAAACGGAGATCGTATGCCAAAGTTACGCCCCTGGGAAGTTGAAACACCAATTTACCCAAACGGGGCCCATAGTTTTAGCACTTCATCTCCTAGGGTTAGGGTTTTGGATGTTTAGGATTTCCCATTGTTTCTAAATGATAAATAGGCCCTCGAGCCTCATTGTAACTCAGTTCAGAGGCCTGTAGCCGCCACATCTCTTCTCGCAGACACTACTAGCACCTTAGGCTTATTCTTGCTTCATTATACCCGTAATCATATTTCAATCATTTGATTTTAATCAAACAAGTATTTTTTCCGATGCACCTATATTTTATGTCTATTTTCATGTTTTATTACGTTCCCGCATAAATAATAAATCCGTATAAAAAGATTTCTGTAGCATTAATTAATTTGAGAACACCTCCAAAGATAGCAGGAAGACACAAATTTTGTAGCTAGGGTACCTATGTTTATAGAAAAAAAGAGAAATATATCCTCAGAAATTCCCCAAATTGATAGTTTCCTTCTCTACCATTGGTGTCTAGATTGAGGGTTCACCTATTCGATAACAAAATCACATCACCACCAAATCTATTCAATGAAATTTTTAAGGTAAATCTAATATTAATCTCAAACCGTAGTATTTCCATATAAGCTTTTCTTTACTCCAATCTAAAGTCTAAACCTTTTATGACTTTAAATACTCTTAAGCATAAGCTATTTTCCTTTCTCATTTACGTTTACAAACCATATACAAATACCCATTTTGATATTTCATTTTTAGGAATTCGACTTAGGTTAAAATACCCAAGCGCTAGCATAATATCATATCCGCTTATGATTTTCAACTCTATGGTTTAAACCCCAAATAAATGATATAAATTTTTACGGGCCCACAACTTTATTTCACTCTCTTACTTAGGGTTAACTAAAATTCCACCATATATATATTAATATGGCCCATATTGTCAATCAAACATACCCTTACACTATTCAGCATATGCTTTCTTTACCTCCGCGTAGAATCTCTAACACCAAACAATAGCACCAAGCTTTCTACGCATTTGACTTTGGATACAAACCCAAAAATGTCAACATACAAATATTTTTTAAAGCCACAGCTTTACCAACGCACTTGCATCGATGATCTCTCCATGTCTCTTCATCCAATGACAATCACATATTAACATGCCTTCCATTTAACACTTTCAATTCACGCGAAATAAGTATTTTTTAATTGCCACATGTCGCCTTCTAAACGCTATCGCGTTCTCTCCAGCAATTACCGCTTACCATTTTCAACCGGTGCGATAAACCTTTGGTGGTTTTCAAACCCATCTTCATTGTTCTATTGTCTTTGACTCATAATTCCGCTGCGCTACTCCGATTTATATTTTATGTCTTAATTTAATCCACAACCTTCTCTGCATTAGCGTGGATCGGATTTCGCAGATCAATTTCAACTCACGGTTTTTCTATCAAACCCGTTTCACCATTCCACTTCACCATTAACTTCTAGTTCCAAACTGTTGATCTTTGTTTCTGTTGTTCCTTCTCTCTAGTTCCATGCCGGAATACGGGGTTTCAAAACAACATGTCAATGTGATGTAAACAATCAGAAATTTCTTCTCTATTATATTAAATATCAATTGAAAATTAAACCTTTGTTCCAGTCCTGAACCGAATCCACTGTTCGATTGGATGTACTTCTGATACATATGGTCCAATGTATCCAAATGCTGAATTGAAAATTCAGTTTCTCTTTTGTGTCATCGATCCTTTCAGTGATCGATAACTGAATTTAACACACATCAACTCATACGTCTTCTCAGATGTGTATACAAACCTTTTATGCACTTCGACTCAATTCATAATTATAATCCTATCTCGGTATTTCCATCAAACTTTTCAATGGTATGCAGAACCACCATTTCAAACCCTTATTGCAGAGTTTTATCACACACCTGTTTATAAACTTTGAGCATTTCTCACACATAATCTATAATTCAATCAATCAATGCACACATAATCACTCATTTTAGAATTGAATTTTCTCTGTATATATATAACCAAAAAATTACAAAAATTACTTCTTCTCTGACCTGATATTCTAATCAGTGGCCTTCCTATCAAATTTGCCCGTAGGCTTACAACAACAAACCCCTGTTTGCCTAAAACCCGAATCTCTCGCTCTACTCTATTTTCTATGCCTTGAGGCTTATAATTTATACAAGTGGACTCTATATCCAATTCTGGTTTAAATCCATAACTTACTCAACAAATTCCTAAGAATTATCTTACTCCTAAAATCTATCCTTTATCCCTAAAAATCATGAAACCAATTCTAACTTAAGTTTTACAATTAATTTTCAATCTCTCATTCCCTATGGAATCTCAACTATCCTACTTCTCTCATGTTCTCCAATCATTCGGGAACATTTACAAATTCCTCTCAATAATTAATTCCTATTTAAATCACTCAAAACATTAATAATTACATTAGTGAATCCAACTTCCTTAAAAGCAAAAGACCCCAATGTATAATAAAATACACAAAATTTTCTGAGCCTAATGCCCTGTGACTACGTTCTGTAGGAAAATCCTCAAAGAGGGGAGAATGCATCTTAACAGATAATGTACATAGGGTAGCACAAGAAACACCAAATGCAGAAGGGACATCAAGACAAGGATATTCAAAAGGAGTCTTCCTCTTACACCATACCTTGCTAGAATTAGGAAAGGCAAAAATAGAGGCTCATAAATGGAAAAGAATAGCTACAAAGTAGGGTAAGGGAGACACATGAAAAACATAGGATAAAATTTTGTACTTAATGGAAAAAAAGTTTATTTTGAAATTATAGGTGGCAGAATGTAGAGAGAAACTTACAAAAAAACCAGTCTTTAAGGAAGGAATTAGGGAAGCGTAGAGGAGAAATAATTGCCAAAGAGGAAAAAATTAGAGTTTGGAAGCTTCCTTGAGAACAATGGCTCAATGATCCTAAGAAAAACTAAAATATAGACAACCGACCAAGAATTATACCTTATTTGTAAAACAAAAATGGTGTAGATATCATATCACCTAGTTAGCACAACTAGGTGAATTCAATATTGAAACACATAGAGCATTAGTGGAAGGTTATTAGACCAACAACATGGAGGAAAATGTGAGATTGTGTGAATTTTACCTCCACAACCTTGTGCCTTCTAACCCTTATTCCTGGTATCCCAATCTCTATGTGGGTGATGTACAACCAATGAAATTTCCATCATTAATGAGGCATGAAGAATTAACTGGAGAAAAGATAAAGAAATGTAAAGAAGAAAAACTGTATGATACTTTAACAAAGATACCAACTTAACTAGAACATTATCAAGTTCTCATTTTTCAGAGGCTACTTTTGGTGGTTATTTTTACCTCTAAATAAAAATGTTGTGCTACAAGTAGCACATCCTTTTGATCTATTGGTTAAAATTGTTGAGTTGTTTGACTACAAAATGGAGAAGGCATACCAACAACACCACTTTTATTTTTGAGATTAAAATTATAGATTAATTGAAATTATGAATTTAACAATTGATACCATAAAAAAGAGAAATATTGTAAATGTAAAACTAATATTTCTTGAGTATTTTTATTAATTTTTTTAACAAGTTATATCTAAAATAATTAGGTTAAGAGAAATATTAATTTTTTTAAGAAAAATAATTTTTAAAACACTTTTCTATTTTAATAAAGAAATTGCAAAAGGAAATTTATAAAGTTAAATTTTAAATTAAAAAACCCATTAACAAAATAATAAAACCAAAATAAATCTTTAAAAAATAAAAAATAAAAAAAATAAAACACTTAAGAGAAAATAATTTTCACACGTTCTTTTCACTTCAACTTAAAAACAAATTAAAATATTTTAAAAACAATTTATTAAAAAAACAAAGATAAAGGGGATGGATGCCTTGCCCCTCCAAGGGGTTGAATTTGACAGGTCCCCCCTACAAATTAGCAAATTTTTTATGATGATTTTATTTTTAAATTTTCCTTCATATGACTTTTAATATTTATTTTTACCCTCCCTAATATTTTTCCTATAAAACCATAATAAATGAAAATTCATCATTTTTTATTCACTTTTTAAAGACATTTTTTGATATATAATATCTATATAATAAAAATAAATTAATTAGATATCTATGAATTTTAGTTCATAAATTCAAAATGTATTAAAACTTTAATCTTTAACGGAATTCAAAAAAGGATATTAATGAGGGAAAAAATGTGGAACTCAAGTCAATGCGTCTAGATTCATAATACATGATTGCGTTGAAATTAAGTAATAGTTGTCAAAGCGAGAAACTAAGGTCAGTCTCACCATTTACTTTGGTTGACCACATATGTCACAAAATTTAGAATATTCAAAACATTTTAACTAAATATTTAAATTTTTTTTTTTTGTGAGCCTGCAGGTCTACATCTTCATGATGTCCAATATATCACCCCGATCGGGGCGGGGAATTGAACCAGTGACTTCACATAAAGGAGTTCCTTAACATAGCACCCGATCACCGTCTATCCAAGACCCCATGGACTTAAAAAATTAAAATTAAAAACAAAAGGGTTTTTTTTTTAATTAAGCATAAAAGATAAATATAAAAAATTCAAAAAATTAAGATAAAAGAACTTTCCTTATTTACTTTTCCATTTAAGTTGTCTAACCAAAACAATATTTAATAAAGGTTTTTCCTTTGAAATTCAGGATCAAAAGTAATATTTCAAAAATTCAGAAAATGTAACAGATTTGATGATAAGGAGGGAGAAAGTAGAGTGTTGGGAAATGTGACATTTCCAAAAAATTTATGTGAGTTCCTTCTATACTCACTTAATCATCATCACTATTTCTATATTCAATGTGCAAGAAATTTAGAATATTTTTTATATTTTTAACTACATATTTTTAATATTACAAAACGAATTCCTGTCATGAATGTTATTATCAAATTGTAATGTCACAAGCAAAAATATATTAAAAGGAAATTAAGTGAGGGTTACCTTAAGAATATTTATCCATAACAATGACGTTCATTCTGTCCTTTGCACTAATCTTTATATGCTAGCAGAGAAGCTAGAAGCTTAAATAAACAAGAGTGGCTTCAAAGACATCAAGTCCCTACTGTCAAGGATATGCATATGGCTGCAGCATAGGGTTTATTGAGAATTCTAAAGCAAGCGAAGAGGCATTGTCAAAAAATTACATGAGATTTGTTGTTGATATGATACACCTTGATTCCACATTACAACATTTAATAACATATTCCATATTCCAGTTAATTATTTTCAATTATGTTATTGAACCAGGAAGCTATAAATGCTCACGGAAGCTAGATAACAAGAAAGGGAGGGTCACTTCCTGATTGATTTCATGATATACATAAATTCATATATAGAACGAAACTAGGTTTATGACCTCTGATTATTATCGAAATCAGACTAATATTTCTTTCTTACAGGGATTCCTACTTGTCGTACCAATGCAAAATTGATACTTAATTTTGGTTGTCTAGGTTTTGTTTCGAGAAGGAAAATTTCCATGGTAATCGAATCAATCCTTTAGCTAATTAGAGGGATTTTATGGAACCAGAATTGATGATTTTATCTTTCTTTTACTTGGTTAATTGCAACTGGAACTATATACTTCTGTTGGATATGCCAATGGATGATGGTATTAACATACACATTATAAAAATTTGAATCCATTGTATTAATAGAGACATTATATTAATAGAAATGTTATAAGAAATATTTTTAGATGTGTTTGTTCAAGAAGCAGAGAGATTAGTCATCTTGGAGTGCGGAATTGGAAGGAACTTTTCCATGTATATTTAAAAATATATGCTTTGTCAGTTTTTTTATCTTTTAAAGAAGTATTCAGAAAATATAAGAAATATTAAACCATAGGATTTCAAAACAACTATAAAATGATGCATTTTTTAGAAGGATAGAGAACACAACAAAAGGACTTGCAAGGAATTAATACAAAAATATGATAGGCTAGAATCCACCTTGATGTCTCTGAACTTTCGGAAGTCTAGCAGACGAACCTGGAATGAGTATTGCGGTCAAGGGATTAAATAATTTCTCATTCATGTTTACATTCTACACATAGAATAGGATGCTTTAAGAGGAATTTCAAATTCAAACTTCCTTTCGCATAGATGGAATTCGACGAAATCATTTCAAAATAAGAGTATAACAATACCTATAAGCAAATACTACAGGTTTTCTTAAATCAGAAAGCATAAATTTCAAATTTTGCATACAGAATTTAGGCATAGGCATAGGCAGTATTGTCCTAAGCTTGTCGTCATAAAAAAAGCCTCTAATGGTTCACACTAGTTTTTTTGTCATCTGTAAGAAAGTGGACTGTAGAATTAACACAACCACAACACAAACTATCGTACTAGATTTCAATCAGACATGGTCTTGACTGTTTGCACTTGCAGACATTTTAAGTTAGCAAACTCGGCGACAAACCAAACATTCATTACACATATATTGACATGATGATTTGGGGAAAAAATCAACCCTAGATTTTGTATTAACAAAGTAAAATGCATAGCAAGAATATGAACAACCAGAAGCTATAACAGCTATCCAATTGACTGATCAAACTCTTTACATAGTCATGTAGAGTAAATTAATCTAGCTAAGTGTGGGAAAAACATTCACAGTGTTCATATTATACAATATGCATTCAAATGAAAAGATTAAAAACACAAGTCTTCGAGAATCTGCACCACTTGGGTTGTACAATTCTCAGTGTAGCAAAAACAATCCCCATTACGGAGATTTGAACCCAAAACAATAAGATCCTAAAGATTCTAATTTTTTTGTCACAGATTAATTGGTGAGGTTTATGTGGGTGTGAGATGTGTGTAGAAGTAAGTGTGACTGAGGGAAAGCACCCTACGCAGTAGCAAAGGCATGAGCATAAGAAAAATTAGTGACACCCTATCTATATAGCAGATTCCTATTAGCAGGAGATTCAGATTATTGAGATTCATACTTTCGTGGTCGAGGTTCAGATGCAGACCTCCATGATAGAGATCCATAAATATCCATAACATAGTACCATAGATAGATATCCATATATAGTGATCAAGATGTTTACCTTCATGATGAGCTAGATCTAGATTCTATCTTTCATGGTCATGATTCAAAGTTGGGTGCTCGTCGTGGTAGAGATCCAATGCCAAATTCAAAGACAATTGAAGAACCTATTTTGTTTTAACCTCTTTATCCAACACCAACAACAGTAGATCCTCTAGCAACAACATATCTTGTGGTTTAACCTCCTTATCCAGCAACAACAATAATAAATCCTCCAGCACTGAATAGATTGAGACCTAGAACATGCAAAAGGAAACACATGGCAACACATACAAGAGACATGCAGAAGTGTTTATGCATGCCAGACATGTGGTTTACAAGTGTTTACATATATGCTGAAAATGTGTTTACAAACAGTAGACATGTCAGAAAGGAGTAAATTTTTATTTTCGGAGCTGTAGTAGCCACATAATATTTTCCATTTTGATAACATAAAATGTAGAAGAATTAATGCTAAGGCAGAGCTAGCATTAGTTCATCTAAAGGAAAAATTATCTTTATTACTTATATATATCCTAAGTTCTGCCTCGTTAAGAGGCTAATAAGACGAAGATTTTGTTGGTTGGTCAAAATAAAAAGACGATATATTTGATTGGTTAAAAGAAAAGTGGTAAATAAAACATATCTAACATAGCATAGGTTAAAGTCTAAAAAGTCATCGATGGATGTGAAAGGATTTAAAAATATATGCATTTCGATTACATTATCCTTCCGGTAGAATTACGAAAGAATTAACGCACCGTCATAAAAAAATTCCTAATGAGTAGAGACTAGTCAAATTTAATTCTGGTGCCATCGATGACCTGAACATAATCGCTGGGCAAGCAATGCTGGGAGAGTTCATTGATTTTTTTACTCACATTAATTAAAAAAATGAATCTTAAACAAGATTATTGTAGATGGGTAATATCTATTGATATGATAGCTACAAAGATAAAAGACTCATTCAAAGTTCTCTCTATCTACTATTTGCACATTAGAAATGGCTTAAAACATAAATTTCCAATTAGAAAATAATCTTACTTTAATTCATTTCGAGATAAAAATATGATGAGTTGAAGTTCTTTCTATTCAATGTTTTCAATATTGGAGAAAATTGGATTGAAATCTTATATATTTAACTACAAACTATTTAATTTTAAATTTTATTTTAATTGTTTTTTAGATTGAATAAATTTAGATATATATGCAGAAATTTTTCAATCAGAGGCATTTGATATATATTTCTTGGCATACCTAATAAATTCACATTTATGTGCTATAAATTTCAACAATTATCATAAGAATCAATTTCAATTTAAATTTCGATATAATTATTCTCTATACATACTGAATTAGAATTTATGTGTTGTAAATTTCAAGAAAAGTGATTTCAATTTGTTAATAGTTATAATGTGAATTTCAAGAACCCTTGAAGCAAGAAATATTGCTTCCAAAACTTAAAAATCAGACGTGAGGCATGAAGTGGCATGTTAGCCTCTGTACAAGTCTTCATAGCATGGTGATTCTTTGACTACTAAATTTTTTGTGTGTGCAATATTCTTCCTAGTGTTCAATCTTCTGTCAGCGGAAAGGATGGACTACTTCCTAAGGAGGGTGTGTTATTCTCAATTTTATAAATGGCTTCATGATGCTCAATATGGTTGGGTCTTATATTTTGTGGGTGAAGAAAAAATGATGTTGAACTTTGATGTGATATTACATCCTGCTACAAGAGGAATCCTCTTCTTGTAGAAGTCATTTAATTCCTCTTCAAGACAGAATTGATGTCTGTGGGATTGATGGAAAGTCATAAAAGGTATAAGGACAATGTTACAATCATCAAGAGGTGGTGTAGGTGGTGGAAAAGTTGATAACATCACTTTTTTGTATTATTTTCATGTAAGGCAGAGTGGAATTCGAGGATGAATTTGGCTAGATGGAGTGGTTAAGTGATGGAAGTGGTGTTGGGGAGTCTCTTTGAACCTTCTCTAAATACGAAATTTTCTTTTCACCCTCTCCTCCAATAAGATATGCTTCCTGTAGCATCTACAGGACTTCTTGTAGTATTTCAGGACAACACCCTTGTAGCAGACATGGTTTTGCAATATCTCTCAAATGGTAGACTGGATTGACCTAAAATTATTTGAGCATATTACTATCATTCTTATGCACACCCCCATAAAAAATAGCATTCATTGGATGCACGAATCTTGAGAAAAAATAAAAATGGATGTAGGTGATGGAGGTCAATTTCTCATAAAGTATGCACTAGAGTTTGTTAAAATTGCATGAGAATGTTATCATCATCTACATGCATCTCCCTATGAAAAAACTTGGAAAATGGATACACAATTTTCGATATATAATAGATTTATTTTTGCTAAAAACCAAAACTTCTTGTAGAAAAAACATGATTTCCTGTAGCATTTTAGGACAAAGAAGAAAATGAATGAGAAAATATTGGAAATGATGGGTGGATGTTGGAAATGGATGAAGGTGATGGATTTACATGACATTTGTCTGTTTGGAACATCTGATAAAAGGAGGAGAAACTCTAAGTTTGACTTACTTTGACTAATTTTTTTCTTTTTTGGTGCCAACTTGTTTTGTTACTTGCAAAGGTTGGAGAGCACTTGCATTCATTAAAGAGAGATACATGGAGATTTTTTTCATTTTTTTTTCTTTTTTTCTTAGGCCTACTAGTCACCTCAATGAGGTTTTCAGCTAGTATGTATACCTAGACACTGCAAAGGAGGTTGTCACCTACGATATTTTTTCTCTTATTTTCTCTTTTTGTTTTCAACTCATGAACTTCCTCATGGAGGTTTTAAATCAGTGAGCCAATCTCAGACGCCTCAAAAGAGGTTTTCACCTGAGATTTTTTTATTTTTTCTTTTCTCTCTTTTTCCATTCTTTTAATTTTTTTCTATCCTACTCTACTTGAAAAAACAAAATCTCTTTCAAGTATAGGAATACTTCAAATTGATCCATGTGCACATCAATATGACAAATAAAATCATGTGTACACTTGAAATACATTCTTTGACATGTACCTGAATATGAGAGATGAATTTATTTGATTGAGATTGTATCAAGTATTATTGAAGAAGAGTTTTTCGCTTCAACTTGATGATTTTCTACAACCATATTTCAATATAGCTTTGATGCCCTTGGTTTTATTGTTCATCGAGATAATTATTCGTGTCTTCTTCTACCATGAAATTCAAATATTCCTCTTTTTTCTGATTATTATCTTGAACGCATGGAGGATATGATGGTAAATATGAGGGAACTTTATAAATATCTGATTCTAATGTTTGATCTTCATCAATTGAAGCCCATGATTCTTTGGTCTTCTCATTTGAATCTTCTTTCTCTAAATGTTTTCCTTCAATGACATGAAGAGAATCAATTTTTTGCAATACTCTTCCTGATCTAAGATGGACACCATTTAGATCACAAGGAGATGTTTGGAATTGTTGTACCTCAACATTGTAAGTGGGTTGATTTACTTCTTTGTATGGGTTTCGAAATGGTCGTATAGGTACTTTAGTGGGAGTGGATCTATGAGATGGATGTGGTCGAGGTTGTCGTTGTGGTGGAGGTGGATGGTAGGGATAGCATGGAGTTGGGTATGGAGGATATTGAGGATATTGTGGATTTCTCCGATAAGGTTCTTTCGAGCCTTGTTTCGAAGATTGGTTTTGGGGTTGAGATGGGCAAGGTTGCCAAGGAAAGAGTGTGTTCCAATTACTTTGATAAGGATGTGAATAATCTTGAAATTGTGAAGTAGGTCCTTGCATCATATCAAGTTGTCTAGGATGCCAAGGTCTTATTGGAGCTACATAACATGGTCTTCTTTGGTACAATTCCTTCAACCTTTGTAATGATGGATAATATTTAGTAGCATATGATTTTGCATGGATAACACAAATAGTAGCATCTTCTTTTTGCTCATTTTTCATTCTTATGATTTTTACTTGTTCACTTAAATTTCTAAGAATTTATGATTTAAAGTTATCAAGGAAATTTCCAAGTTCATCTTGACTTACCAATGTTGATGCTGATTTACTTACCCTTGCCCTTACTTTTGATATGCACTTGCATGTTTCACAAATTTCTTCAAATGATAATTGGGATACATATCCTCTATTCATGAGGTCAAGGAGATCAATCCACTCATCCCTAATTGTTCTAATTAAGAAGGTTTTTAGTGTGTCAAATCCTAAATGATGTAATTTTCCCTCTTAGCATTATACATGAACCACTCTATTAGATCTTCAAGTCTCTCATATTATTTTTTATTCATTCTAAATATTCCTTCCTTAAGATCACGATCTTCATATTTTTCTAGATATATATTTTGCATATCATTCCATGATCTTATTGAATTAGTACCTAAACGCATGAGCCATCTAAGAGCTTTATCCTTCAATGTTGCAGGAAACAATCTCAGATTTTGATTGTGTGATAAGTAGACATATGTTATTCACTTGACCTGTTAGATGAGCCAGAACACAAGAAATATGAAACAAAATAGCCGCAACCTATAGATATCACTAGAAAATAGACGTGACAAAGATATTTCATTATGCAGAAACAAGATACAATGTTCACTTGCCTCTTCGAGGGGGAAACCTCCAACAGAGTAGAGCTCAATTATAATATGACACAATGCTTTATCCTTCTATCTAATGTTATTTATAGCCTAATGACATCCAAAACCCTAACTACTCGTGGTCCTTGACATAGTCATGGGTTAACGACGTTATTTATTAACTAAGGCCCGCTTATAACTAATTGTGGTCCCTTTACTAGAATGTGGGTTAATCACTTACAATTATTATTAATGCGCATAACCACTTAAAACATAAATTTCATTAAATTTGGAATTAAATAGTGGATCTATAATTTCAAAATGACAAAAAATATCAATTCTAGTGATGCCCTTGTAATACAAATTTTCCAATTTTAATGAAATATGTGTTTTACGGGCTTTATTGACTCAACCAACTAAATATGACTCGGACTAGGCCCTTATTGGATTATTACATAAATAAAGGGGTTAGGTTTGGACCCTAACATGCCCTCCCCCATCAAAAGCAACCTTGTCCTCAAGGATGAATTTGTTGAAACTGCTAAAGAATAGTGGTTGGTTCCCATGTGGAAAATTCTAGAGAGGTTTCTTTCCATTTTATTAGTAATTCCTTGATTGTGCGGCCATGAAGCTGATGTTCGCAAGTATCGGGGACCTGTTCTGGTTGGACCCAAAGTGATCCTCCTTCATTTAATTATGGAAAACTTGTTTGAACCTTGAAATTGTTCCCCAACGCATTCTTGAGGCATGAGAAATGAAATACTAGGTGGATTCTTAAAGTGGTTGCAAAGCCAGTTTGTAGGCCACAAATCTGATACGCTGAAGTACCTGATAAGGCCCATATAATTTTGGTGCAATTTTCTGACATCCTTTTTCTTTAAGAGATATTTGGTTATGTGGTTGGAGTCGTAGGAATACCTAGTCACCTACTTGAAATGATTGTTTGGGTCGATGATGATTGGATTGTTGCTTCTTTATGCTTTGAGCCTGATGTAGATTATCTTTAAGATGAGCGATCATGGCGGCACAGTTCTGTAAGAGTTGATCAAGTTCCTGCACTTTGGAAAAATCAAGGAGATAAGACACTGGTGATGGTGGAATTTTTCTATATAAAAACTCATAAGGTGTCATATTGGTGGCTTCATGATAGTTAGTGTTGTGCACCATTCAACTACAGGTAGCCATTAGACCCATTGATGTTGCTTTTCAGAAGTGAAACAACGTAGGTAGGTTTTTAAGCATTTTTTGACTGCCTCTGTCTGACCATCAGTTTGAGGATGATAAGTTGTACTGAGTTTGAGTTGCATGCAATAGAGGTTGAAAAGTTCCTGCCAAAATTTGTTGGTGAAGGTGGAGTCACGGTTGGATAGAATAGAAGTCGGCATGCCATGTAGTTTGAATATTTGGTCCATGAAAATTTTTGCCACCAATGTTGGAGTAAAAGGGTGGGGTAGAGCACAAAAATGGTCATATTTGGAAATCCTATCAACAACCACCATGATAACTTATTTGTTTCTAGACCTTGGGAGGCCAATAATGAAATCCATGGAGATGTTTGTCCATAATAAGGCAGGGAGGGGTAAAGGTTGTAAGGTTCTCGGTGGCTTGATTGTTTCGCCTATCTTATGTTTGGATACATGACATTTAGAGACAAAAGTAAGAATGTTAGTTTTCATGCCATTCCAAAAGAAGGAGCAGCGGTTGCATGCATAACTCTTCTAAAATCCTGAATGTATGGTCGTTAGACAAGAGTGAAATTCAACCAAGATGCGGGGTTTGAGATCTGAGGTTGGGGAGAGCACTATTCGATCCTTGTAACAAAGAGCCTCATCCTTCCAAGAGTAGTCAGTGGAGGCATTGGGATCATCTCTCAAGTTATTAATGTGTTGGGATAGGGAGAGGTGGGTGAACCATTCCTAATGAGCATCTTCAATCCAATCTAATCGGGGTAGAGAGAGTGATAAAAGGGTGCCTTCATCCTCAAATTGTCACGATAAGGCATTAGCTACTACATTTTCACGTCCCTTTTTGTAAATGATTTCATAATCATATCCCAACATTTTTTCCAGCCATTTATTTTGTTGTGGTGATGATAGATGTTGCTCTAAAAAATATTTTAAGCTATGATGGTTAGTAAATATTTGGAATCGTCTCCCCAATAAGTATGGGCACCCAGTGTCGACTACATGTAAGATGACCATCATTTCTTTCTCATATGTGCATTGTCCCGGATG
This sequence comes from Pinus albicaulis, assembly GCA_034641835.2. Classification (NCBI taxonomy): domain Eukaryota; kingdom Viridiplantae; phylum Streptophyta; class Pinopsida; order Pinales; family Pinaceae; genus Pinus; species Pinus albicaulis. Next base: position 32,730 of record JAXQQM020068985.1, on the reverse strand, counting down.
TTTGCCACTATGTTTTTTACTATTCAAGGCTAATGGTCTACCTTCCTGCATTAATATTTCACCAGTGCCTGTACCAGAAGCATCAAATTCAATCAAAAAATATTTGATGAAGTCAAGGAGAGCCAAAACTAGAGTGGAGAACATGGCTTTTTTGAGCGCCACGAAAGCCTATTGCGCGGTGTCAGTCTATAATAATGAATTTTTTTTTAGAAGATTAGTTATGGGACGTGAAATACATCCATAGTTGTAGAAGAATTTGTTATAGTAACCTATGAGACCCAAGGATCCCCTCAAATTATTCAAGTTTTTGGGTTGGGGCTAACCTTGCATTGCTTGAATCTTCTTCGAATCAACCCTCACATCATCGCGTCCCAAAATGTGTCCCAAACAATCAACTTATTCCATTCCGAAGGAGCGCTTAGAAAATTTGACAAACAATTTATGGTCTTAGAGAAATTGTAGTGTTTGGTCAACATGATGAAGGTGCTTATCCTAAGTGAGACTGTAGATGAGAATATCATTGAAAAATACCAAGAAAAATTTTCTGAGATAAGGTTTCAGAAGGTGGTTCATGAGGCTCTGAAAAGTGTGGGGGGCATTACAAAGATGACCAAATGGCATGACCAAGAATTCATATTGGCCTTCATGAGTTTGGAAAGTTGTTTTGGGGATGTCAACTTCCTTCATGTGTATTTGATGATAGCCAGAGAAGAGGTCAAGCTTGGTAAATAATTTAGCACCATGGAGTTCATCAAGAAAATCATCCACCATGGGAATAGGGAATTTTTCCTTGAGAGTAAGGTTGTTAAGGGCCCTAAATTTAGGACACATGTAATATTATCCATCCTTATTTAAAACCATGACTACATGATATTAATAAGGGCTCTTGTTGGGACGAATAACCCCTACTTCTAGAAGCTCCTTGATGATTTTTTCAATTTCATTCTTTTGGGAAGAAGGATAGAGATATGGACAAACATTTGGTGTTTGAGCTTTTGGGATCAAAGGGATTCTATGATCATGATCACCTTGAGAAGGGGGAAGTTCCTGTGGGTTTTCAAAAACCTGTTGATCACGATCTAACATTTTTTGCATATCTGGATGAATTTGGGGAGGAGTGGAGTCAATTACGACCCCATGATGGCCCTTTCTTAAAAGCTTATCCATTCTATGTGAGTTGATGATAGTAGGAGCACTCTCCTAGAGTCCCCTCAGTGAATGAGTGTGGCCTTCCTTCGTAAATCTCATATAGAACTCTTGGAAATCCATTGTGATAGGGTTGAGTGTGTGAAGCCATCCTAACCCTAGGACAATGTCGCAACCACCCATTTCAATGGAAAAAATATGTGCCTTAAGATGATAATCACCCATTTGAAGCTTAATGTTTTCACAACGGTCGTCATATTTCATGGTCCCCCCATCAGCGATCAATACTTGGAAATTAGAGACGACCCTTATAAAACAATGGGATGCTTCTGCTACACGCTTATGGAAAAATTTATGATTACTTCCGCTATCAATCAACACCACTACTAGCCTATGTTTAATGAAGCCATGTATTTTAAGAGTTCAGGGTGAAGAAATTCCAACCAAGGCATGTAGTGATATAATTGGATCATCTCACGAAGCTACAAGATCTTGTACTAGTTCTATTTGAGTGTCACCCACCTCTTCCTCATCCATGTCAGGGGTGGGGGCTTCCTCTGGTATACTATTGTCAGTGGCATCAATTTGCAATAATTTTGGTTCCTTGCATTTATGCCCTAGGGCATACTTATCATCACAGTAGTAGCAGAGTTTGTGTTTCCTTTGTTCGGTCATTAATGCCAGAGACACCTTTTGAAGCTTTAGTGTTTGGGTGGGGCCCATGGCTTTGGTAGGGCATAGTTTTGCAAAAAAATTGGGGCTATTGGACGGTGCGTGTAAGGAAATTTCCACCTCTAAGGCTTTTTGACATGTGTCCAACCAAGTAGGGGGTTGGTGCATCCTGACATGGGCTTGGATTGCTTCCTTCAGGCCACTAACAAAACACTCCAAGTAAAAGGCATCTATGTATCCATAAATTCTGATTTCCAAGCTTTCAAAACAAGATATGTAGTCCATGATGGTATTCATTTGTTGGAGCTTAGTGAGTCATCCCAAGAGATGAGAATCCCGATCAAAAGGCTCACAAAGGGATTTTGAAAAGACGTTCCAAGTGAGTAGATTTGGGTAACATTTCTGATGCCATTGCCACAATTTCCATCTTTATTGGTCCAAGTAAAGTGATCCCACTTTTATTTTAGTGTCTTCGTCATGGATATTATTAAGGAGGAACTATTGGTCCATTTGATCTAACCATATGGCCGGGTTCAAGCCATCAAATTTGTACATGTCTAGCTTGGGCACACATTTACCGGAAAAATGGTACCCTCCATGGAAGTGAAGGTGATGGCTAGATTCACCTTCTTCATATGCTTCACTGTGTGTGTATTGCTTGCTACGTGATGTCCATAAAGACATAACTTCAATGACGTTTCCAGAAAGTGTATAAATTTGGGTCTTGAGGCTTTCTAGTCTGTCATTCACCATCTCTGAAGCCATGACTTTCGAGCGTGTTTCGTACATGCAGTAGTCCATATTTGGGATCACCTGAAAAATGTGGGCTGGTAAGTGAATGGTAACCACCGTGATCAGTTTTTCAATATGAGTCTTGGGTAGGTATCTAGAAAGACTTATGCGTCTTCGAGCCTTATGGAGTTTTTTACCCTCGTTGATCAACACTGCAATGGTCAAATACCCTATTGGTGTTCCTATGTTTTGCAAGTTTATGTCACCAAAAGACAAGACAACATGAAAACCATTTGGACCCCGTGATTCCAGTCTTCCCAGGTCTAGAGAGGGATCTCTATAAAAACTGAAGATAGATATGTTCTTTGAGGTTCAGCTTTAAGGTATTAGGCTAGTTACACGCACAAGGGTTGTTTTTTGTTTTCTTGTTTGTTTGGTTGTTGGGGAACATGAAGGCTGTCCACCCAGAAGACAAAGAAATGCGTAAAGGATTTTGGCAATGGGTAGACACCGAGAACACTCAATACCATTAGGCAATGGATTCATCAAAGGGTTTACTCCTGCACCAAGATCTAAGGCTTTTAAATGGGGTAGTCATCTAAAAATGGTGGGATCTTTGAAGATGATAGGATGAAAATGGATATGAATGAAGAATAACAAGGAAAGCTCTGAAGGTGGCTACCTAGGAGCTGCTGATCTAAGGACAAAGACGTGCCTTAATCGGTTTATGATCAAATTCTAAAGAGGCTAACTTCTTCGTATAAGTGAAAAACATTAAACATTTAACACAAAGTTGAAACCTTTTCGAAGACGTAGACAATGCTTTTGAACTTTCAATGCTTGGACATTCAACTTAAGCGAATTTAGAAAGGTCTAACAATTAGAAAAGTACCCAGTGAGACAATCAACTCTAATCTCCCGCATCCCAATTCCTTCAATTAAAACCGTACAAGAACATTGAAGAACTGATTCATGAATTCACACACTCTACAAGAAGTGATAACCAACTATTACACTAGTTAAATTGCGTGCAGAGAATTAGTTCTTAATTGCACAATTAGTAGAAAACATAAAAGATAAGAAGAGCTAGAATCAGTAAGTACCATTCAAGGGTATATCTTAAATCATTTTACCGATTCTTATCGAGAAGTGAAACAGTATGAATTACAAAGGAAAACAAAACAGACAAAGGTAGAAAACATCCTCACGGCTTCAAATCAGATCCAAAGAAATTTGCTTGTCATATTAAAGATAACACCGCTATACACAACATTGTCCAACAACTTGATATTCAGTTTGAAATCATCTCTCACCATTTTTACAATTATGCACACATAACTACATTCAAGAAAACAACTTACAATCCATTTAGTTATCCTAACAACAACCTTTACAATATATTTTTCTAAGAGTTTTATAGCGTTGAAAGAGAGGCAGGAGGTAGATGGGGTAAATTTTAATGAAACATTAAAACAAACTAGAAGAAGAGGGCTCTCAAGGTTCATTCTCGCCTATTATCTATGCATTGATCTTGAGTACTCTTTGGATGGCAGTTGTTTCGACAAGATGATATTAACCCGGGTATGTTCTTTGATGTAATTTTCGGTTGTAGTACCGTAGCACCGAGACCAGAAAAAATGTAGATAAATGACTTCTTGTGTTCACAGACCGTGTAAATGCTCGGGCAACATTAGGACTTCTTCGAAGAAGATTTTCTCGTAACATTTATGAAGAGTAAAACATTATGGGAACTTTCTTCCTTTCGGAAAGAACCTTCGCTGATGTGAAACATCGATATGATTGTTTCTAAGCTTTATGCCTCATTAGGCCTTTTTGTTTCATTCACAAGGTCTTCAATAGTTACACATTCACCTCTTTAATCACCGACCTGTTAAAATATTCAATAACTAACTTAAAATATCTTAATTCTTCACTAATACTCGCTTTAGTGACTCGTCTCTCCGTGAATACTACAAAGTTTAACTATGGCCGGAGGCTCAAACAAAGTTAACAACTTGAATTGATAAAAACATACTTTAAACCCTCTCAGGGAATCTTTTCCTCGCTATCTCTCGGCTCTAAAACAATCAGGCCTGGTGTCACCATGACAAAGGATCGGTGAGAAATGACAGTTTTCACCGTCTGTAATCCCGTAAAAACACACAAACATGCGCGGAAGAAATCCAAAGGGGAGGGAGAAGGAATGTTGTGGAAGACCGTGAGAATGAAAGACAACAAAGGAAACAATGGTTTTAGTGATAAATGGTGAAAATTGCCTTACAATGGTGGAGGAATGATCTCATACGTCTGGTAGAAATGATTTTGGACCATTCGATCGTATCTAGTGGTAGTGATCGTATCACAGATTTCCACAAGGGTCGTCTTTTAGAAGGTTAGGCAATAAAATAGACCTTAGTGTAAACACTGTGCTTACCTTGGGTGGATTACAAAGAAAAATGCATAAAATGAATGGAATTGGGCGGGGATTAATGGTGGACCGGTATCACTATGGGTGATTGATTTGCGACTATTGGACTGTGACAGAGATCAACGTATTGGGATCATCCAATGAAACTCATGAAAGCCGATGGAGAAATATGAATGAATAATGTGATGGAATGAGGACCATAGATCTATATATATTAATTCGCTGAGACCGTACATTAAATTTCGTAGGCAGAAGGGGGGGAAGTGGTTTCTCGGAGAAAACAACTATTTTTCGTACTGCACGTGAGTGGTTTTGAATTTTTGCTCAAAGTAACTATCACTTTTCTCCACCACATGTCCCTTTAAAACCTCTTTTTTATCACATAAATTCAAAACCGTTAACCTTGCTAAACTAAAATCACATGATATGCACCGGCCCATTGGATGTAGGGCTCGGAGATCCTATTAAATACAGTGATGGGATGCGATATGGACAAACATGTACCAAGAAGGTGGGGACAAAGCCGCGGTTAGATCTTCGCCTTGCCGTACAAGGAAGTGTGACGGTCGACGAAAAGAGGGAGAGGAAGTTATTAAGGGGTAAGTGAGTGAGTGGGGAGAAAATGAGAGTCACAGAGCCCATAGAGACGGAGACCATGAAATTTAATCACATCGGATCGGGGGAGGTCAAAACTCCTCGAATTTCGACCTCGCGATTATACCGCAGCCGTTGGATCGGCGGGGAACCGTCGGTTCAAATTTTACCGAGGGGGAATTCATTTATAAATGATAAGAAGGCGATTCAATCTTTGTATCATTGGTTCTAGGTGGATTCGAAGGGTCAAGATTGCATTGGAGGACTCAACCTAAGGGGACAAAGAGGGTACATTAAGACTTTGCGATTGCGATTGAGCAGTTGATGCGATGGCCATTGGATTGTTAAAAATCAATGGTGGAGATCACATTTAGAGGGTAACAAAGGAATTTTATGGGCACGTGGTGATACGGATGCGGACCGTTAGATCTTCATAGATCGGGATTGGGTGGACATTGCACCCGCGGCCAATATGACAAATCACTCTCTACACAGGAAATTTTCAATTTACAATGAAAATGTTCCTACCGTCTCGCGATTGTGATTAGCTCCTATGGGCTTAGTGCTTGGTCTAGCAATTATTATAAGTGGAGAAGGGGCTTAGCTTATCATATGGCAAAAGTGGGGTTTTAGTGTCAAAAATAGCTTTTACAAATTAAATAGTGGTTCCGGTAGGGGAACAAAGGGATTTTTCTCACCCAATGAATGGATTCCACATGGTTTAAAAAGGGGAATTAGGGAGGATTTGTGTTAACTAGAAGGATCTGAGGGTCAAAGGGAAATTATGAAGGGGGAAAGGGGTTAAAATAGGGGATTTATGGTGATACAAGGGTAGATGTAGGCTTTTTTCTAAGCACATTTTTTCATAAAAAATGAGGTTTTCTTCGATGGAAACAACAATGAAGAGTTTTTCGAAAGGAAAATACACAAGATATTTCCAAGAGTGAGACATGTTTTCAAAGGAAATGTATCTCCCCAAGGCTTAGAAATATTTTTAAAGCACCGTTTTCTCCGTCAAAAATTTATTAATAGTGGCTTCATTAAGGGATGGCATTCTCAAGGTGCTTAAGAATTCAGAAAATGATTTTAAGTAGGATGATGTCGTGTGTCAGACACATATTTTTCTTAATCAGTCGCTACAACTCATGAAGACATTATATCGAGAAAGCATCTCAAATGGCCTGCCTCCACTAATCCCACAAACTTAACATTTTTTTTTTCTTTCAAGGTGCATTAAATTTACAGCACTTTTTCTCATCATCATTTTTTATTGAAAGGGTAAAAACGTACTAATCCACCCTATCCTTATTCTTCAAGGAGACCAAATTAAATGGGGGCCTGGCCTCATAGTTTCTTCTCTTACCTAAACTAATATCTACTAGGATTAAGCTGCTCAGTGCATTTCTTTTCTTTCATATTCTACAACAACATTTAAAAAAAAACAAACCAAGATTAGATACCTAGTTTGTTGTGGATCCACAGCATAAAAATGTTTGCACATGAACCGGACTTTGTAAAAATTGGAACCAAAATTGTGGAGGTTGAAATTGTAAAACTACAACATCCTTTCCTTTTCTTTCGTGATCATTTTGAGTTTGTTAGACTACTTTCTTCTTCATTTCAGTTTCTATTTTTGGGCTTGTTAGAGCGATTCTTCTTTCTTTCTTCGCTAGTTCATATTTTGGGCACATTAGAACTAGATTTTCCTTTTCTTTGCCTGTACTGTTTGTTTGAGCCATTCTTTCTTGGAACTTCGTATGCTCATGTTTTTGAGCATGTCCTAATCCCTCTCTTCTCTTTGGAACATTTTCCTCTTTTTCTCGAAAAAACATACTGCAATGGTATTTACAATGGAAATGGAAATTTTAAACTAGAAATCATAAAGAGTAATGTTTCTATATCCTCGCCATTGACAAGACCCACGTATCTATACTACCCAGTTCTTAAAAAAGGCATTTGGACCAATGGTGGATTGGATGATGTCAGGACTCTTTTCAAAAACTATCAAATTTTCCATGTTTTCCTTTGTCTTTCTTCCGTAGTCCCACTTTAGAACCTTATCTCCAATTTTGGGTCACAAGCTTTTGTTATTTTATCAAACAACTTCTTTATGTTTTTCTGCACTTTCGCAGCTCGTTGTGACTTCTTTGTTTTTCTCCGGAGATGTATGGTTTGGTTTATCCTCCTTACCATGTTGTCCCTTCTGCTCATATCTCTTGTACCAATTTAATCACCGGGCACTCCCCCAGGCTAGTAGGAACACTCATTTTTGTTCCATAAACAAGTTGATATGGGGACATCCCAATGGATTTCTTTTTTTTAACCTCCGTCAGCCCATAAAGCATGCACTAACTTCATGCTGGGCGTATTTTGCTGTCTTCACAGCGCGATGATGGTCACCAAGCTTTTATTTGATGATTCGAACAACGCATTACCCTCGTGTACAAGAGAATGACCACAATTTCGACATGAAAATAAACTTTATCTTCTTGGATCCAAAAGGAAATAGCATTATCAGTGATTGGCCTCCTAGGTAGCCAAATCTAGAGAGGATGTGTATTCTAAGGAATTTAATGATAACCTAATTTGTAGCATTCCCTAAGGGAGATGGCCTCTATCCATTTTGTAAAGTAGTCTTGGCCGTGAGAATACATTTTGGTGGCGGTCGTAGGCGCAGATGGACCCTCATAGTCTGTGTCCCATCACATGATCTCAATGGTGATAGGTTGTAATGGCAAAGGGAGGAGCTTCTTTTGCATTCAAACTGGAATTTATGAAGGTGCAATTATCATTTTGTGATTTCATTTAAAAGTGTAGTGTCAAGAATAGTCAAAGACCTATATTTTTTCATAAATAAGCTCACTAAATGGCTCTACACTTTGTACGTGGAACTCATGTTTAATCCTCTCTTCTTCAGCTTTCTACAGACATTCGAGCAAGAAACTATTTGTATTTTTCCGCATAAAACATCTATTTAAAAATGAAGTGTTCTTGACTTTAACTCAGAACCTTGCCTTAGTCTTCGATAAACTGTGAGGACATTCATATTTGTAAGCACATATGATGTTAGAATACCAAGGAGAATTCTTGGTGCAATTTCAACAGCTTGGATCAGAAATCTCTTCATGTCTATCCAAGGTATCCACCATAAGTTTATTTCTCTAAGGGCTTGCACTAGATTCAACCATAATTTATGCTTAAGCTGGACTTTGATCAGCTTTTCTGTGGGTTTTACTTCTGTGACATATTCTAATATTACAACGATCCATTTTCCCCTCTTCCCAACCGGACCTTGGGACAAAATATATTTTTCACTACTATGTTAGCTCCGTAGGCAATGATGAGAATGCGTAATATACACCCCAGCCCTTTCTGAAGCCCTTACCGAAGGCGTAGGCCCTGTTTCCATTATGTTATATTTCAAGGGTGCATCCCTCAACATTGGCCGAATAGGGCACAGGTCAGTTCCCCGTTCTCTAGATTTTTCTACGCAGAACCGCAACCACCGTATGCTTGATAAAAGGAGAATATAAGGAAATATTTTGAAAACTAAGGTCATTAGGACAGTGCCTCGGGTGAGGAAGTTTGACTAATTCAAAAAGATTTTTTGGCTTATATAGTCCACTTAACTCCACTCCTTTCTTAAGCATGTTAGTCATATTTAAGAGTTTTGCTAAATTGGGATAAAACCTCCTTAAGTTTATTTTCTCAATAAAGGACTCGTTGTTATTTTATGTTTCTTGGGTGGCTAATCCGTAGTATTCCCCCTCAAATTTTTCGTGTCTATTTTAATTTTTCTGATATAATATGTCCAAGAAGCTCACCTTCGAAGGCCAAATATCGTCTTTTTGGGATTCGTAAGATGTATCGAACCTTCTACATTTCTCAAATACTTCTTTCGGGGAGCGTTTAAAGATGCTCTTCATCACTTTTGGAATAAACTGCGATGTCATCAAGGTAGATTAAGTATGAAATGACATTTCTCCTGGAAAAGGCTGTGTCCATAGTTCGTTGGAAGGTTGTACTAGCGTCATTCAAAAGGCATTTTCACGTACATAGAAGTGCCCGTGATATGAATTGTCTTAAGTTGATATTCGGGGAGAACTAATACTTGGTTACAAATCAAAAATCGTTTGGTCAGGAGATCCTTTTGAGCTAACTACCTTCCGTATGACGTTCTATCTTGGGTAAGGGGTACTATCTTTAAGGAAGCTCTATTAAGGTTTCTAAAATCACCTAATAGTCCTATCCACCGTTTTTTCCTAATAGCCACAAGATTTGAGATCCAATCGGAACCCCAGGCACGATGATTCATGCTCGTACATCTTCTTGACTTCTTTTCAACTAGAGACAATTGTTTTAACACCTTGTAGAAGCCTTTACTAAAGGGTTTTTGGTTTTCTTCATGACATTGTGTTGGATGACGTACGTATCGTAGGTATTTAACTCCTTGTAGCTCCGTAAAACACATCAATAAACCTTTAAACAAGTCAACATATTTCTTTTTCTTCATGTCCGCTCACATGACCTAGCTATTTTATCATCTTAGGCTTATCTTTATGCCTATGTTTCATTCCTCGAGCGACCGTGTTCTATATGGGTTTTTTTGCCACATCATCGAAATAAAAGGTCCCTCTAGGGGAGTCACCTCCTCTCTGGCATATTCTTATCCTTGGACCCGCATTCTTATTTCTTCCTTTTTCTTCGTATTCTTGTACTCTTCGGTTTGAGTTCCAAGTTCTTTCATTAACATGTTTATTTGTACATCAGGTAGATTTTCTTCATCGTGGGGCTCTTTTTCGAAAGCAGCCTCTTCATCAAATTTAGAGTCCGAACTTATAATCCAAATCATTCCTCGCCAAGCAGGAACTTATCTCGCTTGTCGCCCTCAAAAACCTCGTCAATATTTCTCATTATCCGCATCAGCAGTTCATATTTAGTTTGAATGATGATTCTGCTGTCACTAGGTGATTTTGATATGAACTAGCTAAAAGTTGTCCATTTGCAACAATGTTTTGACTCCCCATGAACAAACACCGCCCACATCACAAAGGTTTTCGTGGAATCCACAGCATCGTTTCGTATGCTCCCTCAATCTTAGGTGCCTGCAACGTACTCTCCATTAACTTGTTTGATGACTAACCCTACAGTCTCCATGGATCGTTATCCTTCGGCCCTAGTTTTTTCTTCAATGTTTTTGGGCCTCAGGATGAGAGCCTCATACTTCGGTAATATTTTTAGTGCACTTAAAATCTATCTTGAAAGTATGAATTTCTAAAAAGATAGTTACTCTTAAAGATTGCAACTTGTTAATTTGTACCGTATTCTTTCTAGCAAGACCCATCAAAATCCATCCTCCATGGATTGTTTTCAATTTTATCACTATTTTCATCCTTAATGCTGGTTCATCATTATGTTACAGTATTATGGGTCTGCACTGTGTCACAATGTTTTGTTCTTCAGTAGTTCGTATGGAGTTCAGATTGCCGAGTAATCGATGTTTTCTGGGCCTTGTCTTGTTCACCCGAGCTCGTCGATTCAATGCATTGTTCTAATGTTTCTCTTCATTTTCCTCTACATTCAGAGTGGTCATTATGTCAAAATCGTGGGTCGTACTCTATTGTTTGGTGGCTATCCGGCTTTCATTTCGGTTCATCCTAGAAATTTGTCACCGCAAAGGATAAAAGAGTTCAGATTCATATGGACAGTAGCATGTGCTGTGTGCATTTTCTGTGTTTTTCAGGTCGTTTTAATCATAAAAATTCATTTGTGCCTCTCTATACAACAACAGTCACAAAGATGTGATTGTGGCATATGACCCATGCATCCGTATTTTACTTCATGTACCACACCGCATGACCTTTGACAACAACATCCCACACTTATATGAACGTCTACCACTACAACATCCACAAAACACACTCTGGTCAGATCCGTTAGTCTACACAGATCTTTGATTAAGCCAAGGCATTTCACTTTACAGAGTCAAATGAACATAAATACTTATAAGGTCATGTTATTCTTAGTACAGTTTTCTCCACAATTACCTTTAGGCATAAGGTTAAAAATTTCGTAATGCATTGCATTGCATGATTTTGTCATGGATATTGAGGTTGATATAAAAAAGGAGTACTACTCTTCGAAACTTACCTTTCTATCTTTCGGACCAAATGTATGGGCTACTGACCATCACATAAATCGATAGTGTCATTGTTTTCTTCTCCTAGATTTAGAGCTTTTCAAAATTTGACTTTGTGAGCACATTCCAAGTAGCCAACCTTGGGGAGAGTAGTCAGTAAATTTTGATTTTGGCTATTCCACACTCTTCCATATTGAAAGGAGATTGATCAAAGGCTTAATTCGCTTTTCCATCGTCACCATTTTATTGAAAAAATCAGCTAGTCGTATTCTCAAAGATGTACAATGCTTTCAGTTTTTTATCGTATATTAGCTTCGCAATGCTAAAAGGCCAGTTTCTTGACTTTTACTTATCAAGATTAGTCGTTCTTCTTTTTTTCCTTAACTCTCGAAATTGCTGATTTGTTACTTTCGTAGTCACTTTTAGGAGTTTCTTCTGTGTCTTTTGTTGACAATTCTGTGAGGCTCCTTCGTTTGGGTATTCGTTTCTTTTTTCTCCCGAGTTGGATACTGTTTTCCACTTGGCATGTCGTGTATTTTCAAATCCTAACATATAATCCTCGTATTCTAACCTTCCCTCATCTCAATGTGAGTATGAGGTCCGATTATTTTCCGTGAAAGGTGGACTTGGTTATCTATTTCACCATGTTTATCGTGTCTTCGTACTCATATTATCCCCCATCTTCATCAAGGAAGTTATCTTTGAAATGTAAAAGGATTTGTTGATCAAAGTCTTCTATTCTGCTTGGGGGATTGTTTCTCTCATAGTTCTAGTTTCGCTTTTTGATTTTTGTTTCCGTCGATTACTCACCGTGGACAACCATTTTCTCCATAATTTTCTCTATAATTTCCACATTTTTTGGCTAGACCTGTCATATTTGGGACCGATGTGAAGCCGATGTGTCATCCCCATATGTCACCTTCTTCTCAGCCCTCATTCTCGCTTTTTTCAATCGGTTTGCTCTGCGCTACCACTTTTGCATATCTTCCCAAAGTGTTACAATATCTCTCCCCAAGTCACAGTTGGCATGCGCATCAAAGCCTTCAGTATTTATCAAGGCCATTCCTTGGGGAGTGTTTTTCATGTGGAGGAAAAGGTTGTAAAATATTGTTAAACTCAGAATAGTCACATTAATTTTCCATATTTATTTTTAGATTCTTGTATTCGCTAAGATTTGAAGAGGGTTAGCTTCGATTTTCATTTGTTTATAAAGGTTTGGTTTAAGGAGGAAGGTCAGTCACATTATTAGGAGGTAGGCCTTCGAACCATTTTTTTCACCTCTCCTCCTAAAATCTAGGAAAATATCCTCATCTTAATGGTTTCATCTTCGATTCCATGTAGTCAAAGGCACTTTCCACAGTGTCCACATGATGTTGGGCGTTGCCAGACTCTTTTCCGTGAAATGAGGGATTTTTTAATATAATCAACAGTAGGGGAGCCAAAGGCTGTGGTAAAACTAATGGTGCATACCATGCTACTAACAAGGATATTGTTATGAGGAGGTAAAGGATTGTCGGAGCAACAGGTATATGGATGATGAATGCTAGGACCAATGTGCAAACTGCTGAGCAAGAGTCCGACGAGAGAGACCGAGTTTTGACAAAATGAATACTGCAGATGGTGGGGTTTCTCTGCCCCACTTTGTCGACCACCGTGAGATGGTGAACTTGGAGGCTATAAGTTAGTCTTGGTATATAGCACCTAATGACTCAAATTTCATAAACTAATGATGAACTGTGTGCTAAATTGACTATCTAATAGAGCCTAAAAGTTTTCTCGCTGAATTAGTTTTATTAATGTTTTTTGGAAATAGCTATTTTCAGTGATGACATTTTCTAAGAATTCTTTCAAAGTTGTAAATTATTTCTGTGTGGTTTTGGGTTAGGATAAGCTCTTGCATAGACAGCTCGTAAATCCGCATGTTCATATCTTTACAAAGAAGCTTTACCCCATGTGTTTTTTCAATATGGTTGATGTTGTAATAAAACTGCCCTGCTGGAGTTCCGTGAAACTCAAGATAATCAAATAGGACTCGATCGATCACCAATGGAGTTTTTTAATCATTAAGAGACTATGAGCTCTGCAGAAGGTTTAGGATGTTTGCTGATGTTTAATGTCCACCATGTTGATGTAACTACCAAACTCAAAGCAACCAGTCTTAGTTCTCAATGAGTCGCCATTAAGGTTATGATGAAAATGGGACACAAGACTGTAGTGCAATTAAAGGCACCGTATTCTCTCAAAGGGGAGTTGCTGCTTATGTTGGTGTTCACTTTGCAGTTTGGCAATACCAAAGACAAGACAAATATCAAACCACTTGGGACCTCGTGATCTAGCTCCCCTTCCTAGGTTTAGAGAGGATCTTCTATAAAAATCAAATATATATATGTTCCTGAGGTCTTACTTTTTAAAGTATTAGGCTAGTTATAGTCACAAGTTTTTTGTTTTGTTTGTTTGCTTGTTTGGTTGTTGGGGAACATGAAGGAAGCGGGTTCACCTAATACGAAAGAAAATGGGCAAAGAAGGGCCTGGAAATGGGGGAGATAATTCAAGAACACTCGAGACCACTGGGCAAAATGTGAGCCTGGCTTCCAAGGTTTACATGCAATTCAATACCCAAGGCTTTCAATGGGCTATTCATCTAAACAGAGGATCTTTTAAGATGATAGTGGGATGAATGACAAGGAATGAAGGTGAATAACAAGGAAACTTTCCGAGGTCGATACCTAGGAGCTGATCTAGGGACAAAGATGTGCCTTAACCATCTACGATCAAATTCTCAAAGAGGCTAACCCTTCGACAAGGGAAAACATTAGATATTTAACAAGGAAGTTGAAACATGAAGATTTGAAGAAAGGCTTTGAACTTTTCAATGCTTTAAAATTCAAATTAAGGGAACTTAGAAAGGTCTAACAGTTAGAAAAGGACCCTATGAGACAGAATCAACCTCCTAATCCCCCGCATCTCAATTCCTTCAATTAAAACCACAAGAACATCGAAGAAGTGATTCATGAATTCACACATCAAAGAAGCAAAGGATAATCACTATTATACTGCTAAATTGCCTAGAATTAGATCTTAGATTGCATAATTAGTAGAAAACATAAATGATAAGAAGAGGAGAAAGCATTAGGGCACGAAGCAGGCATATCCTAAACCATTTTACCTATTCTTACCGCAGAAGTGAAATATGATGAATTACAAAGGAAAAACAGACAAAGGTAGAAACATCACCGTTTTAAACCTAGATCCAAGAAATTTTTTGTCATATTAAAGAGTAACATTAATCATATAAAATATTGTCCAACAACTTGATATTCGCCTCGAAATCATCTCTCACCCTACTTTACAATTATGCACACATAACTATATCTCAAGAGAAACAACTTTACAATCCACTTCAAGCATCCTATCAAAAATTTTACAATATATATTTAAAGAGTTTTATAGTTGAAAGAGATACAGTAGGAGGTAGATAGAACTTTAATGAAACATTAAAATAGAAGTAGAAGAAGAGGGCTCGAGGCCCACCGTCTTAATATCTATGCATTAATCTTCGCACTTGGATGAAAGAGTGGTTCTAATAAAATGACATTAACCCACATGTCCTTTGATGTAATTTTCGATGTAGTACCGAGACAAGAAAAAGCAGATAAATGACTTTAGGTCTACCATACCGTGTAACAAATGCTCGGCAACATTAGGACTTCTCGTCGTGTAGATCTTCTCGGAACATTGATGAAGAGTAAACATTATGGGAACTTTGTCCTTTCTGGGAAAGAACCTTCTCTTGATGAAACATCGATTAGGATTGTTTTCGCTTTAAGCTCATTAAGCCTTTTGTTTCATTCATACAGTCTTCGATCTTGCACATTCACCGTTTAATCACCGAATTAAAGCTTTAAAATTAACAATCGGCTTCAAATCCCTTAATTCTTCACCCACATTTTGCTGCTTCAAAGTTGACCGCTTCCCCTCCGAATACTACTGCTTAGTATCAAATGGAGGGTTTGAAATGTAGTTAATAACTTTGAATTGACAGGTGAAAATGGTTTCTGGCTACACTTTTGTTCTTTTTTTGAGAAAAAATTTTCATTTTTTCGGTTCTTCAACCTTCTAAAACTATAACAATTTTTCCGTGTAGAATTTCATTTTGTGATAAAAATAAAAGTTGTGAGAATTTTTTTTTTATCTTTCCTATTACTTATTTTTGAAAGTTTTTTACAGACTTGATATGTCAACTTAGCATTTCTTTATGTGTTTCTTAACAATCAAAGGATTTATAAGAAGTCATGTTGTTGTATTCACGAAAATTTGTGTTTTTGAAAATGTGTTACAACAATCTAGACAAGAGTCTACTTTGTTTTCGTCATATTTACATAAAGCTAATGGATGCATATCATAATTACTAGAATTTTTGAATCGGTCCAATACGAAACTCAAGTGACGTTGAAATGTTTCACAATACAAGAAATTTCTTAACATATAAGTTATGTAAACTGAAAATATAAAAGTTACCCATTAGAGCATTTACTTGACCAACGTAATGCCCCAATTTTTTCAATTTTTTTTACAATGTTTTTTTGGGAGATAAAAATTTTGATTTCATTGAACTTAATGACCTCGTAAATCGTTTCGTACCCATTTTATTAGAAAAATAATTAAAATTAATAAACGTTTATGAAATTCCATAAAAGTTATATTTCCGAAAGTAGATTCAATTATGAAAATGCTTGTCTTAGTTCCAACAAAGCACTAACAACCTTTCATGGAGTTTAATCACCAAAGTTTCCAATCCGTTTTCGCAGCTCCGGTTTTCGCGTAATTGTGACCCGTTAGTTCGGCCGAACTTTTAGTCCAAGTTGGTTGAACTTTATCCAAGTTCGCTTAACCATGTTTTCCGTCAAGGGCTCGTTAAATCTAACATCTTAACAATGTCAAATTTTATCGAGGTTCAATGACTATTGTATAACTCTTCGTCACTTAAAATTTTAAGTGAGCCCCTACCAAACACATTTCGCATCCACATAAATTGTCAAATGATTCACAATTCTCACACATTTCGTACACTTCATCTCATTTACAAAGATTTTTGTTTTGGTTCTGTACCAAAGTTTACCATTACTTTTCGAACTGGAATTGATTTTTTTGGAAGACAAAGCTTGAGTGTTTCTTCAAAGTTTGGGTTTAAGAATATTTCTAGTTACAAACGATTTTTGAAGATATTTTTGGAGGTATGTACGTGTTTTGAGTTGAAGCAAATATTTTGAGCTTCGTTTTCATTTTATAAAACATTTTTTCTCAAATTTCAAATTTCCGTGTTTTGGATCGAGTATGTATTTTTTACAAAAACTACACCTAATTTTTAAATTAAATCTTTTGTGATATTTTTGTAATTGAGTTATCATTAATTTTTTCGAAAGGAAATTTTTTGAACTTCATAATTATTATCATGGGAAATCGAAGAACTTGCTAGAAAATATGATTCTAAAAGAAGAGACCCTAAGGCACGAGAGAAGAACAGACAATCTCACATAAGAAAGTTAGAAGCCCTCTAAATATTGAAGAGGAAAATCAACATCAAGCAACTGAAGGTGTATGTAAACAAATATTATGATCTATTGATATATTTTTAAAATTTTCTCAATGTAAAATGAAGCTTTGCACTTATTCACGAACTAGTTTGAAAAATATTTTGTTTAATGTAAATATGAGATACTCCTCAAAATATTGAAGAAGAAAATCAAACCCAAGCATAAATTGAATCATGTATGTAAATGTAAATATTATGATCTATTGATATATTTAAAATTTTCTTAATGTAAAATGCAAGCTTAATTTTTATTTGATGAACTAGTTTGAAAAATATTTTGTTTAATGTAAATGTACAAAGATACTTCCCTAAAATATTGAATAATAAAATCAACCAAGTTAAATTGAAGTGGTATGTAAATGTAAATATTATATCTATTGATATATTTAAAATTTTCCTAATATTTATTGGATGTTAGTTATTAATTTAGTGATTTATTGAATATGTACTATTTTTTCGAATAGTAATAACATGAAATCACTATCGTATAATGAGATGTTAAAAAATGATGACCACACATATGGAGATAAAAAACTCCACTATGTTATAGTACGGCATATCGTGTCAACCCATTTTCGAAAGAGTATTTCTTAAATGAGCAAGTGATGTCCATGCTTCAATGTTGAAAGGTCTCTTATCAACATGAAATTAAAAGAAGCGACCACATCATTGGGTATTCAAAATCAAATCAAAGATAAAAATTAATGAAGAGGTGATAAAAAAATAAGGAGAAAAGCATAAAGTCAATTAAGAGATCTAGAGATAAAGATGCGCTAAATATACATAGAGGAATACAGACACAGCAATAGCTTCAATAAGTACTCAAGAGAATCGCTTGATAACATCTAAGTGGCATGAGCACCGGGAACCTCGCTAAAAACTCTCGTGGAAACATCAAAATTTTACCACAACAGATGTAAATGAGCGGAACTCGCTTGTTGAGAGCTATTTGTAGGCAACTACAAAGATAGACTTGGAGAAAATGTTAAAAAAATAATATATAAACATTTGAAGAACAATTCGTGGTGTCTCACCAAATGCAAGACAAGGTGATGCGAAGAAGACAGTTATCAAAATCAAGAGCAAAAGAATATGAAAAAACATCTCTGAAACCACCGTACAGATTTATTCACAAGTTCAAAAGAGAATCGTCAAACGATGTTTCACCCGTGCTTTTGTTCAACAAAACCATGGTATGGGGAAAACCTATCATCGTACGCGACACTTGGTGTTGCCGTTATCAAGGTGAATTTGGAGTTATATTATGACAATACCCTTGATTTTGGTAGAACATTATGAAGGATTCACCTCTTTCTTCCACCATCCGTGAATTCACATTCCAAATTTACAGAAAGAGAAAGCGATGAACTATTTTAAGCAAAAATGTGTTGGTAAAAATGCGTATGATTGTGAAATTAATTAAATTTCAAAACAAATATCGTATTGATATAAATGATCAATCATTTGCCCGAACATGAAAGTGAAAATGAAGAGACATGAATATATCGGCACATCGATTCAAGGTGCAAATAGTGTTAAAAGAATTTAATTACGAGAAGACAAAATTTCGCCGATAGACTTTGAGAAAGTTTGAGGCGTAAATTTACAAATACACCAAGCATTCTATAGAGCTCGATGGCAAGATTTTAAAATTCGAAAATATCATGAATTTTTCCACCGGGGACCATTTTTAGTGATTGATTTTGTAGAAAACTACACGTTTGTTCCACAAAAAGAAATTCGTAGTGAATACTATCATTCCGACCAAGTTTCCATGCTTGTCCATATTCTATATATACATGTTGGAACAAAATGTCGATCATATAGAAAGTACGATTGAAAATCGACATACAATTAAAGAATATCACTTTTATATCGTTGACGATCGTATACATGATACATAACAGATGGCTATTGTCTTTGGAAGAATTTATGATTCATTGAAAGATCGTGGAATAACATTCAATGAACATTGATATGGCCCATTTGACAAGCGCAGTCAATTCAAACATACGATCATTATTTTATTGTGTTGTTCTTCTGCAAGAACATGCATTAAACATTGTTGGAATTTTTTAAGACCCATTTTATGAAAAGAGAATATTGATGGTGTTGGAGCACAATAAAATCTAGTACTGAAAGATATCGTTTTAACCACTCTTCAACAATGAACGTTGAAGAAGTTGTTCAATGGTGCATCATCGCTTTCAAGCCATGAGAAAACCCATCAAGAGAAGTGTTAAGGTACATTCAATTTAATTTGTATTGGAAATCTAATTTTAAACATTGTACATTTATCAAGTAAAATGATTATTTTTAATTGTATTTTGACATCATATTTACAAATTCTTTTTTTCTAATTTTCCATATAAAGGTTTTTCTAGCATATTTGAATCAGAGACATAGATAGATCAATTGAAAATGACGTTGAAAAAAATAAAAGGACTCGAAATCGTATTCAATTCAACAAAGTTGTCCACAGAATGCTTGTACTGATAAAAGAAATATTTTTTGTGATGTTTGTACAGACAAACACAAAAATCCAATGACGTTTGTGAAAAAAAAAAAAAGTATGTGAAAACGATTGAAACATATGTAGCTAAATACAAAGGGCAAAATGTCCGTTTGCAATGTTTGAAGAAATGCAATTTATGAAACTACAATATCATCCGATGGTGATCGAGTCGACTTATGAGAAGGTAACATTTGAATTACTTTCATAATGACGTAAAGATTCAGAAATAAATTTAAATATGCATAATTAAATGTTAAATTTATCAGTTGTGCAGAGATGTTTTGGTCAGACTGCACCTATCGACAACGATGAAAATGTGAAGTATTACCCGATGCGTTGCACCCAATGAAAAATGAAATTACCACAAGACCATAATGATCACGGATTTCGTGATGATGAGGTCTATTATACCGAAAGGTTATTTTTCAACAAACTCATCAAAGTGAGTTTGTTTACTTTGGAAGACTATGAACCTAATTCCATAAGTTGTCAATATATTCACTTGGTGTGGGCAGTACTATAGAGTCGATAGAAGTTCAATCAAAGAAAAATCGAAAATTAAAATGGAACAAACCGATCATGAACGGATTATTGAGGATGGAATTCCATTAGAATTTTTTTGAGTGAAGTGTCCTCAACAATTTATTATCTTTGGATTAAACATGTTTTAGAACTTCCAAGACCAACCAAAAATTGAGCTTCTTATGTTATTTGTGGTTCGAAGACATGTTACAAATTGTTCGTACAAGCATGTGCCTTCAGTATCAACCGAAAGTAGTTTTTCTATACATGTGTACCGATGAAAATGTTATATGTATTGGATATATATATATATATATATATATATATATTCTAGAATGAAATTAATTGTTCTCAGATATGTTTTCCAACCGTATGGTACAAATTATTTCACTTTATTTGTATACGTATTCGTCCCTATATGGCCTAGCTTCAAGGGACGAGACAACAAGTGGTTGTCCCCATCAGTCTTAATCTCAGCTTTTACATACCTTAGCATGTTTTCATAGGTAGGTATCTTACATGATGTCTCAGACAAGGATAGATTCTCTTTGCTTCAAGTTTCCGTGAAAAGTTGTCACCGAATGACCTACTAGGATATTATAAATACTTGCTTTGTAAGATCATTTGGCATTTGGAAAAATTCAAAAGTATTAGACTCCGTCAATCAATTTAAAGTATCATTCACCCCAGGGAGGTAAAATATTCAATGTAGGTTGGGTGACGATGCTCACCCTACTGAAGCTGTACCTCCAACGGATCACCCTTAATGAATTCCAATGCACCAGACCAAAGTTATGACCTACTTATTTTTCACCCAAGAAATCTCAAGGTACTTTTCCACCAGTCTTCAAAGTTACAATGGAGTTACAGGAAGGTGAAGAAATTTTTTTTCACCGATAGGAATTCTGGTCACATCCCTAACTTCCCTTATCAAAAAGTTCTCATTCACCACATTATCTCAAATGTGTACTCAAGATCACTATTTCCGTAATTAGAATATCACAATATCACAAGTTCTCACAGAAATACATGGAATGCCATTACGACACTTCATTCAACAATGGGGAGCCTAAAACCCAGAAAGCTCTCACCTCTTTAATAATAATGTGTTTAATTTAGTCTTTAGGTGAGGATTAGGTGAATTTGTTTACATAAAAATAATTAATTTAACTTACAAATTCTGATTATTCACCAAATACACAATACATCTAATTATTTGTCTCTCCTACAAATTCCCATTATTTTTATTAAAACATGATTTTATCTCACCCCAACTATCACATGTTCCTAAATTTACTCCTAATTGTTCTCATGTACTTAATTCTACCCCAATTGTTCCCTATGCTGTTTTCCTCGCCTATTTTTAGAAATTTATTTCTAGATTCATCATAACCATAGGATCTACTGCCGCCCAAGAGGGATCAAATATCTAGAGGTGCAAACTTTCTTTTTTAGGTGCAAAATCTCGAGAAAGGTTTGCACCCCGAGAGATCTTTATCCTCTCGACGCTTGATAGATCCATAGTTAAGATGGATCTAAGTTGGTTTCAGCTATGTGAAACCAAGAAAAACTATCGATAAACCATTTTAAACATGCTAAATATGTTTGAGATTGATCAAGTCATTTTAATTTTAAATTTTTCTTAGCTACCTTTCAATTTGTTGAGACACAAATATTGTGTAATAATCTTTAACATGGAAAATGATCAAATAAAATTTCTGAAATGCGATGACAATGTAATAATATTGAATTAGAACGTAAATAATTAGAATGTAATCACTTACAAACAGCATTTATTGGGATCAATATTAAAACTATTTTCTTTCTTTCTATTTCTTATTGTCACCTTATTAGTTTTGGTCTTTTCGTATCAATTATATTAAAAAGAAAGTAAAAATCATAAATCGTAAACCATTTAAATATTTAGCTCGAAATCTTGTAGTAAACACCATACCCTTCTCTCTTGCTCTCCAATATTATTAGGTTTAATTATTATAACACAAAAATCGTCGACATTGTCAATAATTTTTGCGTTTACACCTAAATCAATGAACACTATTAATCCAATGACTTTACAAGTAATGTACCATCACACATGCAATTATACAAAATCGTAAATCAACATATACAATGAAATCAATGGGGATTGTCTTTGCTATAAGTAACATAATTTGAATTTACTATATGTCAAAATGTAGGTTGAAACTATCCCTGCAACTTTAAGTTGTGTAGATTGAAACCATCCAAAACTTTAAGTTTTAAAACCCTTTTGACAATATATCAGGCAACATTAAACATTAAACATTTAAAGTTACTAAATATCACATGCAATGTAGATTGAAACTATCCAAAACTTGAGTTTTAAAAACTTCACATGCTGAAGGCTACACTATAATTCAACTATCCAAACAAAAAAATTTAACATTAAATATCACATGCCAAACAGTTCTGATGACAAACATTACTTCACATTCACATGCCAAAAGTACTAAAACCATCCAAAAATTAAATAAAATGCAATTATATAATAACAACAATAAAATATGTCCAAAAATTGTAAACTTGCCAAGTATCAAACTGTGGTATCAAGTTTAACAAATTTTAAAACCATTCAAATTTTGAAATCAAATCTACTACAAATCATGTCCATCAAATGGAGGATCTAGCGCCTTTCCCTACTAGGGTTCTATCATACCATCCCGTGAATAGGAAACCCACATACACAATGCACATGTACTTGAACATTAAAATTTGAAGTTTTAAAAATGAATGAGAATATATATATCTAGAACTTTCATGTAAAAAATAAAATATAACAAAAAAATCATGCAATACCTCGTAAGGTTCCCTCCACCAAGCGAACAGGTTCTCCTACAGAAACATCTCATGGTAAATAGTACAATATACATGTAATAATAAATGTAAATATATATATATATATATATATATATATATATATATATATATATATATATATATATATATATATAATTTATATAAATTAAAAACTTTTCAAATGAAAATGCACGTGTACATATATAAACTTATTTTCAATAATATTAAAAAAAAGAAACTAAAGACAACTTGTTCAAATGTCGTGGATGTTCCTATCTGCCGCTAGAGTCTCTGGACAAAAAATTTTCTATAGGAACCTAAATTCCAAAAAAAAATTTTAAATAACTCAAAATATATAGATCTCTCTCTCTCTCTCTCTCTCTCTCTATATATATATATATATATATATATATCAATTTTTAATGGAACTTTTTGAGGTAGAATATATATATATATATATATATATATATATATATATATATATAACTTTTAAACATAAATTTTAAACTTGTGAAAATTGTCCATACTCGTGGCTTCATTCTCCCAACGAAGTAGAAGGTACATTTCCAAGGAAGAAGAAGGCACTACCATCCAAAAAATCGTACGGAATTTGGGTAATTGCTAAAAATATTTTATCAAATTATATATATATACACACATGTAGATGTGGCAACAATTATTTATTTTAGAGTCACTTAAAAAACACTAACATGTGCCAACATATCATGATGGCTTAACGTATCCGCATCGTTTAATCCCAGGGTCCTTGGAATGTAATATTAACATTTTCATCACGTACCCATGCCCCGAGAACTGCAAATGGTGTTTAACACATAATCATACATTAAATTAGACGAAATGTACACACAAATAAATGTACACATGTACATACACATGTATTTAACACAACTGTATAAATGTATATGTAAAAGAATTTCAAACCCTAAGGTCACTAACACATACCGTTCTTGGTTTCTTCCCTTTGCGTAAAAATTAGGTCTTACGTACCATTGCGACAATTTATTGTACATGTTCGGAGACCTCAACATTCATGTTGTAACTCTCATCTCGTATTTATACAAACAAAATTGGCACGTGCATTTTCATGTGCTCTTTTGTCGTATTTAACAAAGATCGACTCTACTCAATCCGCTATGAACATTGCTCTATCATAACATCTTCGTTTCGAATTATTTGAGAAGTCGCATCCATCTCGTATCGCGCAGTTTCGACTCGGGGCCGCCGACTTCACCAATGGCGGCCTGTACAGGTAACCCACATCTTCGCTTAGCGCCCTTACGTTGACATAATCGTACCTTCGGCCAAAAATTCGAAGGAAGGTCATCGTAGTCGAAGCCTATACTCTAAAAAAATCTGGCATAAAATATTTAGCAAAACAAACAGAACCTCAATGTTCCATGGAAGCCTTCCAAAGGTCGTAAGACAAGCGATCATACAAACAATTCACGTTTGTCCTAGTGCTCGAAACATCGTTACCAATATTTTTCTTTTTCGGTCTTTCCTTAGCATCAAACATTGACCTGGCCTCTTTCTCTTGTAACTTTTTGTTTTATTTCCTTCTGTTTATTGGGACCTATCATCGTTTTTCTCTTTTCGTACCGCTCTATACAAACGAATCACATACTCACCCTCAGACACATTGGCATTATTTCACCCAATGAATGCAACTATTTCGAGGCTTTGCTCACTCGCAGTAGAGACAAAGCCACGAGATCTCTTTGCAATTTTTTGGTATGAAGTATTTCACATCTTTGTAAGGTATTCGCCATGTTGGTTTCCCATGGTATACTGCATCCTATCCGTATAAGTTGTGATGGGTCGACACTTTTTCTTTAATGAAATAAGCAATGTCACAGCCTATTTTTACCAACGTTTTAACATTTTCAGCTCGCATCAATATACATAAAAATTTCATATATTAGAAAAAACATGTGTAAAAAGGTATAAATTTAATGAAAAATATTGATATTGATGGCAACCTCGATGTCATGGTTATATTTTCCAACATGACCGCCGAGAACCGGCCCTCTTAATGACGCTCGCCGAGAACCGCACCCACAATGACCTTGTTGAGAACTAGCAACAAGGATTGGCCTTTCGTAGCGAAATATCACCCCTTCCCCGCAACTGCTACCACCATACCTCGACCGGTTGAACTCTGGCTACGCTTCCGTGATGGAGTTGAAACCCTTCTCTCTACCCTAAAAATTAAAATATGAAACTTATTAATGAATTAAATTAACTCACAAAGTTAATAAAAATCAATTCATATGTGTCAATACATGTATGGAGATTTAAGATTATATTTAAATACCGTGAACATTCTATCCCCAATCCTCCACATGATTCTACTGACCACATGTTCATCCTCCACAAGATACATATTCATTGTCGACATTTACACAAAATAGATTTCAAAAAATCAATTTGTACTCTAGTGTACACAAATTATGTAGAACATAACTTTTCAAAGTAAATAATTGACCTATGTGTGAAATCAAATTTAATTTAAAAAGACATTATAAAAATGATAGAACACCAAATTGTGCTTTTACATGGTGGGAGCACACTTGGTATAAAATTTATCATTTACACACTTTTACCAGGGAGAAAATGACACATGTACATATTTTACCTTAAAGTTGTTGTGGCGCTATTTGATATTAAAATGAAGAACTTATATTTAGATCCATTCTGCAGATCACCGTAGGGGAATTTACTAGACATGTCACCTTTCATAAAAGATGAGATCCGTAGGTTACCCTTCGGCTCTTTGCGTACTCGCTATAGGAATCAGAACTAAGTACCAGAGGCATTAACAATATCAAGGAACGTTTTCATGCTCGTACATGGGAATGTGTCTTTCCCCACGCAAAAAATAGTTCAAGGTAGTTAATCTTCACAGACATGTCATCGAAGCAAGTCAATGTGACTTAACCCCAACTTACTTTTTATGAAATTAGGCTTAAATCCTATTTTTAGAGCTCAAATAAACCCCATTTATTTTGGTTTATAGACAAGTTTTACACCTAGCAAGAATTTCTTCTTCTTCTCTCTTACATGTCCAATGATCGCACTTGGATTGAGAAAAGATTTTCCTAGAAATAAAATTGGTATTTTATAAATGTGTAAACATGAGTTTTTAAATAAATGAGGCAGTGTCGTGGCCCATTGGACAAGGAATGATTCCAAAAAAAAGATGCAATTGGTTTGCTAACAAGATGGTTGGGATTTCTTATCCAATTGGCTGTGCCCCCATGTATTTTGATGTTTCATGAATTTTCACAAATTCAAAGTATGGTGCATGAATTTGATGCACCATCGATGACTCCATTAATGAACTTCGTTTGAGGAAATCGATGTACACAATATTGACTTTGGAAGATGGTTTAGAAGATGTTGAAGAAGTAGATTTTGGTGTTGTCACCGAATGTTTCTTTGTTGCTTGACCTGATCATTACATGTAAATTAACTTTAACAGCAAGATTGAAGACCTTGTGAAGAGGCTTTAGATTTTGTTGTTCTATGACAAAAATCAATATGTAGTTCAATATTCACTTGGTTTTTTATAATTGACAATAATAATGACTTAAAATGACCTTGTATGTCTTTCATTTAGAGTTCAAATTAGAAGGATTTAAGTATCCACCTTTCAAGAATCACTAGAAGAGGTTGATAAAGAAAAGAAAGGACAAAAAACTAACCAATGGTGTACTAAATGGATTTCTTTAAGAGGTAAGATTGGCATATGGACTTTTGGCAGCTAGAAATTTTCCAAATAAGTGAATGTATTTGAAAACCAAAACCTCTAGTTTATTTTGGCTTAGGACAAGGTCTAGAATTTGAAAAGTGAATCTCTCTTTCTTCCTTCATATGTCCAATGATCAAGACCTGATTGAGGGAAAAGATTTTCCTAGAAATAAAATTTTTTCATTTTATAAATGTAAACATGGGAGAGTTTTCAAAATTTAATTAACTCATAAATTTCTCACAAAATACACTTAAATCTTTGGACACACAAACCCCTTCCCCAACAAAACTAGTTTGTCCACATTCAAACCAAGTTGGTATCAAAGGGTTAAATTTAGCTCATTTTAGTCAAGGTTAGTTAGAAGAATTAGCTATTGGTTTTTCGTCTTCAATTTCTCCGAAATGAATGTGTACGTGCTTTTGAGAGACACCAGAGGAATAAGGTCCAAATTTTTGATGTGAAATGTGCTATGAAAGCAAAGTGGTTTGAAGTGAAAACATGGCACAAGGCATAGTTATACAAGGCATAGTTGAGCCAAAATGTTCTCAGAAGGGCCTAATTATTTCGGGTCTTGGTTATGGGAAATCATGGAAATTCTCCAAAGCCATGTGAGGCACATGAAGCTGCTCCAAGAAGGAATTTTATTTCGTGTTCATTACCTCAAGCTTGTGAAGTTTGTGTTCATGATGAATGCAGTGCTTAACACCCACTTTCCAAGAAGATGTTAGCAATCATGCAAATGCAATGAGAATGTAAAAGAAGAGGATGTCAGAAAGCTCTGTGAGTCATTGAATTCATTATTATTATTCAAAGGAGAGCCACTACTTCCATGTCAAATTCACCTTCTTCAAGAAGGCGACAACGGTGAATGTTCAAGGTATAAATTTGCCCCCCAATCAAATTGATTTTGATTATGATGCAAACATGGTAAATATTCAAAGAAGACACAAAAGAACTTGCATGTTCCTTTTCCGTTCAACTTAATCATAATGTTTATAGATGTTAGAAGAAGATATCCATGCACAAACTTTCTAAATAAATGACACAAAAAGTCAAAGGGCTTATTGGACAAGGAAAATGATGTTGAACATAAGTTGAAATTGTTTATTACTCATTGACATAAGAAAGGTCACCTTGTAGAATATTTTGCTACATACAACACCTAACATTTTTAAAAACATAAACTAACTTATAGCAAACAATAATATTAAATTAGATTTAATTTTTGTGTAGTTGAACTGATGTGTACAGAAAAAATGGGAATATATCTTTGATACATACAACACAAAATGAAGGAACAAAAAAACAAGGCAGCAAGGAAGCAAACATACAAGCATAGTCGATATTAAGCAGAAGTGAGCCAAATTTTCTTCTCAGAAGGTCCTAATTATTCGGGTCTTCAAGTTATGGAAATATGAAAATGCTCCAAAGCCAAGGAGGCACATGAAGCTGCTTCCAAGAAGGAATTTTATTTTCATGTTCATTACTCCAAGCTTACAAAGTTTGTGTTCATGATGAATGCAGCGTTTGACACCCACTTTTTAAGAAGATGTTAATAATCATGCGCCCAAAGGGTTTTGTGTGCTGGCAAGCATGTACAAGTGCATAGCCGAGCCAAATGTTCTTCAGAAGGACCTAATTATTTGGCCCTAACAGGAAAATATGAAAATTTTCCAAAGCCAAGGACATACATGAAGTCGTTCCAAGAAAGAATTTTATTTTGTTCATTGCCTCAAGCTTGTGAAGCTTCAGTTCACGATGAATGGTGTTTGACACCCACTTTGCAAGAAGACGTTAATAATCATGCAAAAATGCACGAGAAATGTGTAAGAAGAGGATGTTATGCTCTAGATCTACTGGACTGTTAACTGATCCAAAGGAGAGCCACCACCCTCACAACAACTAATTTCAAGAAGGTGACAACGATGAATGTCTATGGTAAATTTGCCCCCAATCAAATTGCTTTTGATTGGTGATAAACATGGTAAATATCTTTAAACAAGATATGTATAAGAATCCGTATGTTCCTTTTATGTGCTTTGAATTTAATCACAATGTTTATATACAAGCGAAATAATATATCTGGTGCACACAAAACTTTCTAAATAAATGAGGCAAAGTCAAAGGCCTATTGAATATGAAAATGATGTTGAAAATAAGTTGGAAATTGCTTATTACTCATTGCCATAAGAAAGGTCACCTTGTAGAATATTTTTCTACATACAACACCGAACATTTTTAAAACATAAAGTAACTTCTCTAGAAAAATAATATTAAATTAGATTTAATTGCTTGTGTATTGAATTCACGTGCAGAAAAACCTGGAAATAGACATTCTTACACATACAACACACAAATGAAGCAACAAAACAAGGCAACAAGAAGCAAACATGCATACGTATTAGTTGAGTACAAGGCATAGTTGAGCCAAATGTTCTTCAGGAAGGGCCTAATTATTTGGGTCTTGGTTATGGAAAACATGGAAAATGCTCCAGAGCCAAGGAGGCACATGAAGTTGTTCCAAGAAGGAATTTTATTTCGTGTTCATTACCTCAAGCTTGTGAAGTTTGTGTTCATGATGAATGGAAAAGTTTGAAACCCACATTGCAAGAAGATGTTAATAAGATGGAAAGCATGGAATAGATATCTTTGATACATACAACACACAAATGAAGCAACAAAAAGAAGGCAGCAAGGAAGCAAACATGTACAAGGCATAGTTGAGTACAAGGCATAGTTGAGCCAAATGTTCTTCAGGAAGGGCCTAGTTATTTGGGTTTTGGTTATGGAAAACATGGAAAATGCTCCAAAGCCAAGGAGGCACATGAAGCTGTTCCAAGAAGGAATTTTATTTCGTGTTCATTACCTCAAGCTTGTGAAGTTTGTGTTCATGATGAATGGAAAAGTTTGAAACCCAATTTGCAAGAAGATGTTAATAACATGGAAAACATGGAATAGAAAAACTGGGAATAGATATCTTTGATACATACAACACACAAATGAAGCAACAAAAACAAGGCAGCAAGGAAGTAAACATGTACAAGGCATAGTTGAGTACAAGGCATAGTTGAGCCAAATGTTCTTCAGGAAGGGCCTAATTATTTAGGTCTTGGTTATGGAAAACATGGAAAATTCTCCAAAGCCAAGGAGGCACATGAAGCTGTTCCAAGAAGGAATTTTATTTCGTGTTCATTACCTCAAGCTTGTGAAGTTTGTGTTCATGATGAATGGAAAAGTTTGACACCCACTTTGCAAGAAGATGTTAATAATCATGCAGCTAATGAGAATGTAAAAGAAGAGAATGTTGAAAGCTCTAGATTCATTGAATTCATTGCTAGTATTCAAAGGAGAGCCACTACCTCATGTCAAATTGACCTCCTCAAGAAGGCAACAACGGTGAATGTTCAAGGTATAAATTTGCCTCTAATCAAATTGCTTTTGATTATGATAAACATGGTAAATATTCAAATAAGATATAGAAAATAACTTGCATGTTCCTTTTGTGGTTTGAATTTAATCATAATGTTTATAGATGTTGGAAGAAGATATCCATGCACATGAAACTTTCTAAATAAATGAGGCAAAAAGTCAAAGGCCCATTGGACAAGGAAAATGATGTTGAAAATAAGTTGAAATTTTTTATTACTCATTGCCATAAGAAAGGTCACCTTCTAGAATATTTTGCTACATACAACACTGAACATTTTTAAAACATAAACTAACTTCTAGCAAGCAATAATATTAAACTAGATTTAATTGTTTGTGCAGTTGAATTGATGTGCATAGAAAAACTAGGAATAGATATCTTTGATACATACAACACACAAATGTAGCTAAACAAACAAGGCAGCAAGGAAGGCAAACATGTACAAGGCATAGTTGAGCCAAATGTTGTTGAGGAAGGGCCTAATTATTTGGGTCTTGGTTATGGAAAACATGATGGAGAATGCTCCAAAGCCAAGGAAGCACATGAAGCTGTTCCAAGAAGGAATTTTATTTTGTGTTCATTACCTCAAGCTTATGAAGTTTGTGTTCATGATGAATGGAAAAGTTTGACACCCACTTTGCATGAAGATGTTAATAATCATGCAGCTAATGAGAATGTAAAAGAAGAGGATGTTGAAAGCTCTAGAGTCATTGAATTAATTGCTAGTATTCAAAGGAGAGCCACTACCTCATGTCAAATTCACCTCCTCAAGAAGGCGACAGCGGTGAATGTTCAAGGTATAAATTTGCCTCTAATCAAATTGCTTTTGATTATGATAAACATGGTAAATATTCAAATAAGATATAGAAAAGAAATTGCATGTTCCTTTTGTGGTTTGAGTTTAATCATAATGTTTATAGATGTTGGAAGAAGATATCCATACACATAAAACTTTATAAATAAATGAGGAAAAAAGTCAAAGGCCTATTGGACAAGGAAAATGATGTTGAAAGTAAGTTGAAATTGTTTATTACTCATTTCCATAAGAAAAGTCACCTTGTAGAATATTTTGCTACATACAGTAATCAGAACAGTAAAAGTAACATATGAATCTACTCTTAGGCAACAATAATATTAAACAGATTTATACTTTTTATATTGAATTACAGCATAAATTAGAACAGACCTTCGATACATACAACACACAAATGAAGCAACAAAAATGAAGGGCAGCAAGGAAGAAAGAAGGGGACAAGGAAAGTTGAGCACAAGGAAGAAGGAGCCAAATTTTCTTCTGTGAAGGCCCACTCTGTCTGGCCTGCCAGGAAAACATGGAAATGCTCCAAAGCCAAGGAGGCATGAAGTTGTTCCAAGAAGGAATTTATTTCATTTTTCATTACCCCAAGCTTGTGAAGTTTGTGTTCGTGATGAGTGGAAAGTTTGACACCCACTTTGCAAGAAGATGTTAATACATGGAAAACAAAAGGAACAGTAAAATCGGGAATAGATATCTTTGATACATACAACACACAAATGAAGCAACAAAAACAAGGCAGCAAGGAAGCAAACATGTACAAGGCATAGTTGAGCCAAATGTTCTTCAGGAAGGGCCTAATTATTTGGGTCTTGGTTATGGAAAACATGGAAAATTCTCCAAAGCCAAGGAGGCACATGAAGCTGTTCCAAGAAGGAATTTTATTTCATGTTCATTACCTCAAGCTTGTGAAGTTTGTGTTCATGATGAATGGAAAAGTTTGAAACCCAATTTGCAAGAAGATGTTAATAATCATGCAGCTAATGAGAATGTAAAAGAAGAGGATGTTGAAAGCTCTAGAGTCATTGAATTCATTGCTATTATTCAAAGGAGAGCCACTACCTCATGTCAAATTCACCTCCTCAAGAAGGCGACAACGGTGAATGTTCAAGGTATAAATTTTCCTCTAATCAAATTGCTTTTGATTATGATAAACATGGTAAATATTCAAATAAGATATAGAAAAGAACTTGCATGTTCCTTTTGTGGTTTGAATTTAATCATAATGTTTATAGATGTTGGAAGAAGATATCCATGCACATAAAAATTTCTAAATAAATGAGGCAAAAATTCAAAGGCCTATTGGACAAGGAAAATGATGTTGAAAATAAGTTGAAATTGTTTATTACTCATTGCCATAAGAAAGGTCACCCTGTAGAATATTTCGCTACATACAACACTGAACATTTTTAAAACATAAACTAACTTCTAGCAAACAATAATATTAAATTAGATTTAATTGTTTTTGCAGTTGAATTGATGTGCATAGAAAAATTGGGAATAGATATCTTTGATACATACAACACACAAATGAAGAAACA
>JAXQQM020070910.1:0-81703 GCA_034641835.2 Pinus albicaulis | reverse complement strand
AATCTCGATCATGCTGAAAGGAGCTGGAGAAACAATCAAGCCAAAGGGAAAGGAGGTATCCCTTTGCCTGATCCGAGGCACCGAACAAGAGTGGAAGCTGGAACCAAGGTACACCGCCCTCTAGACCTGGCTTCTGGAATGAATGAGCTGATGTCGACAGAAGGAGGTCCACCATAGTTGAGGCAATGAGAGACTCTCAACTAGGGCACAAGATAAAAGAGTAGAGCGACAGACAGACTGACACTAATGATGATAGCGAAGTGGGAAGGACTGAGTAGCTAATGGACAACTTCCCTTGCTAGAGCATAAAGGGCATGAATGACATGGCAGCGACTGAAACAACATCATCAGGGATGGGGGACAGTGAAACTGAAGGTCATAATGTGCGACATAAGAGAGAGACCAAGCAATGACGGATGGAGGGATATAGTGGGGTATAAAGGGACTCGGTATAGGCTCCATGGAGGGAATGATGACTCAACTTGGATGCTCTAAACAAGGGTGACTCGATGGTGCTGCCACACAGTAAAGGCCCCAATGGGGGACTGTGGAAACATGAGTACATGATGGGAACTCATGACGAAAATCGACACGAACGAAGACAAGTAAGGAGGCAAGATGGTGCCCCAAGTACAAGTTTCGTAAGTGAGGAAATTCGATTTTAAGGAGAGGTGAATTGACCCTTCTTGGACAAAATGTGTCCTGGTGAAGTATTAGATCACAAAAAACTAACAGATACCCATTTTAGGGCTCGGTGAGAGCTTTCCAACGGTGCAGACGGTTTGTCAAACGGGGCTACGATGTGGTCGCAGCAATCGAAAGAAGAAATAGGGGTTCTCTTTTAATAAGGGAGTTTTCCCTCCAAAATCACTCATTTGCTATTGTTGCTGTGGTGAGTGTGGAGAGGAGAGAAGGCCCTAAATCTTGCGGCGAACGTAGCGGACAAACCGATCGTTGGAATCGAGATCCGTCAGTTGCAGGTAAGAGGCCTAACCTTTCTCTTGCATTTTGATGGATTAAGTTTTCAGTTTAGGGCCCAGAAATCCAGGAACAACCCCTCCTTCATCTCTACGGCCGGGTCGCACTTTTTGGGCCAAAAAGTGCGACCTGGGAAGCAGGTTTAAGGCAGAAAAGTGCGACCTGTCCTAGAAATGGGCAGAAAACTGCGACCTGGGAGATGAGGGGGTTTTGGTGCTATTTGATGGCTGGAAGTTGGGTTTTTGTGTTTGGTTATGGTTTTCCCAATCTGTATGCTGACAAAAATGATGTGTTTGTGCAGGTATGGCAGATTTACGGGTCAACTGGAGAGAGAGAGATCTGGGGACACTGCGGGCAGAGATCCAGGGGGATCAGGGCGTCCGCCGTGTATTGGCCAGGTTTGGGGTTCTCAAATTTTTGGAGAACCCTTTGATGAGAGTAGGGGAACCTTTACTGGCCCGGATTATCAGTTACTGGGATCCAGATCAGGAGATCTTTGTAGTGCAGGGGCACAGGATCGAACTAACGGTCCAGGATGTGTACTTCCTAACGGGTCTCCCGCCACTGGGGATGGTGGGAAACACACAGCCAGTGTTGCCGCGGGGGCGGCATATTATGGAGTTCGTGGAGCGTCATTGTCGACCGGGTCTCCAAGTCAAGGGGACTCGAATACCGATCGGGGATCTAGAGAGGCTAGAAACCCGTGCAGTGGCCGCAGCTGTGCTGCGTATCCTGGGCAACCAGGCGCTCCATCACATCACTGGGGGGCAGATGATGATAGTGGAAAGTGTGTTGGGTGGGACCTACTATGGGTGGGCCCAAATGATGTTGGTGTCGCTAAAGTGACAGTTGTCACTATGCAGGCGGCAGGTGAACCATGATTGCTCATATGGGACTTTGTTGTGCGCTTTCTTCTTTGAGAAGATCCCGACCTTGAGGCCTCGTGTACAGCTACCAGATGGGGGCCCTAGAGAGCCCAGGATGCGCCATTGGGGACGGCTACGGTGCAGAGGAGGAGGAGGGGCGGTCGGGCGAGTGTTTCGACCTGAGTTTTTTGCCTATTGGGATCAGATGCCATTGTACATAGACGACTATCCCTATAGTGGGATGAGCTACTGTGGAGATCCAGACCTGCCACTTCCGCCTGGTCGAGTCTGGGGGCCCGATGGTAAGTGACAGATTGCTATTCTTATGTGGGCATGTTAAAGTTTTTGAATAGTAATTGATGGTACTGATTCATGTACTTTTGGTATGCAGATATAGCACCGGTAAAACCGGCCGGATATATGGGACGACCGGCAGCGTCTGGAGCTACAGGTCCAAGTGGGTCGAGAGCGGTGCATAATGAGGATGCAGCCGCCCTGCTGGAGGACATCCGCCGTAGATGCAAAAGGTTGTTGACCGGAGTATCAGAGCGTGGGTGGCAGGACTTAGACGACCAGTTCATAGAGCCATGTGTTGGTCTACCCTCGGAGTGACGAGGTGTCATGTGGCGCATGGCGATGGCCGGTCAGGCTATGTGCGATCTACATGCTGCAGGGGCAGAGCCATTGGCCCGGGAGCCTCCAGATAGTGATTAGGGGTGGGGCATGTGGTGCCCCCTATGATGTATGTAGGGGCAGGTGGTGCCCCCAGTTTTGGGTTTTTTGTAACATGCTATGGGCATGTCATATGTATCAGAGTAGATGGATTCTAAACACATGTTTTGCGACACATATTATGGATATGCATCATTTTTTTATGGTTATGAATGTTATTGTCTTGTATGAAATGTGTGTGATAAATGCCAATCTAGAACATGGTTTGCAATACTATCTACATAGTGATTCTGTTCTCGAGGTACATGGTTGAAAGTTCTGGTTTCAAATGAACGTATCAATATTTTCACTCGTAAATAGCGTCTAAACAACATAGGGTTATGCACATGAGAAACACCATTTAGTTGCATTACCAGAAGTAGGGAATCCAAACGAACGTGCAGATGGAGGATGCGATGAAAGAGGGCATCGGCTAAGAGACCACGCACTGCATCATATTCGGCTTGATTGTTGGTGGCAGAACCAATGCATACCCCGTTAGAAAGAACAAGGGCATGCAAGGGGGTGAAGATGGCCCAACCTTCTGAGGCTAGATTCCTGGAGTAACGACTTGCACCATCGGCGTAACCGATAAAGGGTGTGGACGGGGGGTCCTGCGGAATGGTGTGACAAGATAACAAATGAGGGGAGGAAAGGCAATGACGGCAGCGTGAGTGCACAGAAGTCATCGAGCGGCAATCGCAGGAGGGAGTGCAAGGAGCAGGATGACCATGAATCATACAGGGTGGTATATGAGGGCTATCGGAAGTAAGGTGAGGACTCGGGCTGCGGAGGTCAACAGAGACACGGGTGGAGTGATCTCGTGTAGGAAAGGGATGGTCGAGGGACACAACAGGGGAGGATGCAGATGGGATAGGCTCCAAGTGTCTCGCAGAGGAGGATAGGTAAATAATGGTTATAGTAGACTCCGTCATCTGAACATCAGGGGGGGGAATGTCGATGGGAGCGGAGGGATCCTCAGGCTGGCCTGAAGCGTACTGCGCGAGGATAGGAGAGGCGAATTGATTTTGTTCAACCTCATACTCTCGGATTACCTCTAAAGAGGCGCGGTAATGCGTCAGGTGAGGACAATGGTGGGAGTAATGGCCATGAACGCCGCACAAAGCACAGGGCTTGTTGGTGCGGAGAGTCTTGGGGTTCTTGGTTACGGATGGAGAAGGAATGGGGGCTTCAGGGACCGTAGACTCGGGGAACGCGACTTTAACCATGGGCTGAATACAGGGCAACTCGGGACAAGCATGGGTGGCATGACCGGTGACATCACATAAGGCGCAAGGCTTCGCGGGCGGAGAAGGGGTCGGGTCAGTCGTGGTAGTCTTGTCTTTAGGTGCCCCCTTGCGGGCTTTGCCTTTCTTCCCGGGAGCCGTCACGACAGGAGAAGGGTCCTGTGGAGGTGCTGGGGGCACAGTGGCAATGAAGGAAGCTAGGGGGACCGGTTGAACTGGTGTCAAAGCCATATAGGGCTTGGGATGACAAGGAGGGGTGGCGGTTGGGGGATCAAGGTACCAGACTGGTATTCCCAAGGTCAAGTTAGGGAGAGAGAGGGTGGCCATGACGGGGACAGAATATACTCTGGGAGGGGGAGCTAGGAAAGGGATCTGCCCAGCAGGGTAATGACCAGGAGGGATGGCTTCGAGATGGTTAAGGCCAGGAGGAACTGATCCAGGAGGATAAAGGGGTTCAGGGATACCAGCTGTAGGGGTAGGGCCAGAAGGAGGAGGTCCGGCTAGCTGAGATGAATGGCTAGGAGCGGGTTGCGGAGGGCGAGGAGGAGGTTGCTGGCTAGCCGAGGCAGGCCGCTTACGGGCAGCTTGAGACGATTGCATCATGCAAACATTCGATGAGCTGGGATCGGTGACAGGAGGGGGGGGAAGGTTAGGGAAAGTTCCAAGCAGGGAGGAATCTTTGTAAACGCCGGGGGAGACACTGGTCAAGGAATCAACGGTTTTCTTGTTGGCTACAGAAGAGATAGTTGTCTCAGGGGAGGTCTAAGATTTTGGCTCATGATATGTCAACTGGTCAATGGTGACTATCTTTCAATTATGGGGGAAAGACATCTTGAGAAAGATCGCGGATGGGACAGCAGACATAGCATAGGTGTAGCTTCGCCTGAATAGAATGTTGTAATCTAGCGGGGCGTCGATGACTTTGACGTCAACGCAAACAGTCTTATCGGCGAGGGTGATAGGACAATTACGAAACAGGCCAATGGGCTGGGAGGCATGACCGTCCCATGCTCGAAGGGTGATCGTGGAAGGGGCCAGTTCAGGAGATCCGAGTTGCTTCCAAACCGAAGCAGACATCACGCATGTGGATGCCCCCTCATCAATTATACACCGGGACACGTTGGCGTTCCGGATTTTGACTGGGATTTGGAAAGCGACGGAAGGAGGAAGGGGAGGATGGTCCGATTGAGTGGCGTCGAAAACAATCATTTGTTCATCGCTATTAGGATCTGGCTGGGGCCGCCTACCAGACAGAGAGCCTTCTTTGGGGAAGGATACGACCGGAGGAGTCCCAGTAGGAAATGGCGTTGTGGAGATTGCGCCAAATCATCTACTATGCTATACGAATGAGCAATGCAACGTGAAGCAGTATTTCGACGTAATGGTCCCTGGCTAATCTTACAGGACCTCCCAACTTCTCGCCTAGGGATATGGCAAGCTCACCGGGTGTTGAAAGAGGGCTCAGAGAACCCGAAGAAGGAGACTCCTG
This sequence comes from Pinus albicaulis, assembly GCA_034641835.2. Taxonomy (NCBI): domain Eukaryota; kingdom Viridiplantae; phylum Streptophyta; class Pinopsida; order Pinales; family Pinaceae; genus Pinus; species Pinus albicaulis. The sequence continues at coordinate 76,412 of JAXQQM020070910.1, read as the reverse complement.
GGGAAGACCGAGGAGGAGGCTTGGGGCATCACAGACCGAGTTTGAAGGTGAAGAACGACTCGACGGTTAGGATCTGAGTAGCATCATAAGGATCCTGCACCGCAGGAACCGTAAAGGAAGGGGGGCGCCACCGGGTCAAGCCAAGGCTGGTAGCCACGAATCCTTGCTGAGGGAAAGGAGCATGAGGGGAGGCGTGTTGTCCGCGCAATGTGGCTTGAGACTCCCACATCTACCGCATCTGGGATAAGAGGGGACAATCATGGGTGTAATGAACAGAAACACCGCAACACGAACAAGGCTTACTTGTGCGAAGCGGCCTGTCCGGCTTGGGCTGAGTGCCCTGTTGCTGGTTGGCAGTGTTAGGGTCCACGCCAGGATTGGGTCCACGGGTACCAGGGGCAGATTGGTTTGGATTGCCTCTCCGCCTTCTTTGAGAAGAAGGGGAATTAGTCGCGCCCTGCCGTGCAAATACTTGCCCTGGAGGGGGCTGTAGGTGCTGGTGCTGGGTTTGAGGAGGCAAGGGAGGAGGAAGCGCATATGCTGGAGGAGCTGGCGCACCAGGCTGTGGATAAGGGTAATGGGTAGGTTGGGCAACATTGAGGTAAGCAGGAGGTTGGGTAAAAGGAGGAGGCATGCCGTATCCTGGATACATGCTACCGGGAGGGGGAAGAGTGCTGGAGGAGCTGTCCCCTCCCTGAGGGGGACCATAGCCCATAGGAGGTTGAGCGTATGGATGGGAAAGGGCTCCAACGATACCGTCGGCGGAATGAGATGCCCCCGGGGCGTTAGCGCCACCGGGCCTGGGGAGGTCAGGGAGAACGGTATAAACATAACCAGATTGAGCGTAGATCAGGTCATATTTCAAGGCTATTTGGAGGGCGGCTTCTTCGGTTTGAGGAAAATGGGAGGCGACATCCTTGCCGATGGGAGCCGGAAGGGTGCGAAGGAACCAGTCCATATAAACCCGATCTTCGAAGGGAGGGGCTCGACATAAGCTCCGTGTTCTTCGCCATTCCTAAACGTGGGCAGAAAGGCGGGTTGAAGAGGATTGCTTGAAGGAAGTCAAGAGCTCCGTGCCAGTGTCGTATCGGAGAGGGAGCTGGAAATAAGACAAAAAGGCCTGAGCAAGGGTCGCAAAGGTGGTATGGGAAGAGGTGGCTTGTTCAACATACCATTTGGAAGCTTCACCGGTAAGCGTGCGTTGGAACAAACAAAGACGGATGGAGTCATCGGTAATAGAATTGGAGGAACACCACATGTGGAAAGATCGGACATGATTGGTTGGATCTTCACCAGCTTGGCCTTCGAATTTAGGGATGTCAGAAGGGAGCTTGGTTGGCATGGCAGGCCAACCAACATCATGGTGGATGGGGTCGTTGATCAACTGATTGAAATCGGGGAGGCTGAGGCCTGCAATGTACGGCAGCAATGGGGTGGCCGGAGTCGTTCCTGTGGCGGTTCCGCTAGTAGTCGGGCCGGCATTAGGGTCGGGAGAACCGCTAGCGTTAGGCCCTGGACCAGACATGGTGGTAGGGGGAGAACCAGGAGGAGAAGGGGAACCCGATGAATCAGGAGAGGAGTCGGAGTGCGGACTCGGAGGAGGACTGGCTCGACGACGGCGGGTCGGAGCAGGTCGATCGACCGGAAACTGAGGGTGAAGGCCAACAAGTCTCCGGGAAAGGCGCCTTGGGGGCGCAATGACTACGGGTAGAAGGAAATCGACAGGGGCAGAAAGGGACATAATCAATTAAGGTCAAGGGCAGAAAAGGTGCAGTGACAATTGATTTTAGAGTCTTTGCCAGGCGGTGTTAACCAGGCGCTTCTTCGCTTAGGGTCAGTGTGTGGCGTGCGTTAATTTTAATTTTTAAACCCTTTCCATTTTGAGAGCAAGAAAAAAGTGTGCTGTGTAGCTAAAAATAAACCTATAGAGAACAGTATATAATGCTGAAATAACAGAAAAATAACAGCTACTTGTGCATCTATCTAACCCAAGAAGGCGGGTCTCTCAAAACTAAACTGAAAAGAAAGGGAAAAATCTATGCAAAACACACGGAAAAGAGGCCAATAGATCTAAGGTCAAAAGGGACAGGGATCTAAAGGATAAAGCTGCTGAAAAGAGGTGCAAGTCACAGCCAAAAGGCAGAGGCAAGGTGGCTGGAAAAAGGAAGGAAATCAGCAAAAACGGAGGGGGCAAGGTGGAGGCCCTAAAAGTAGATCCAAACAAATCTTCAGGGGGTGATTTGAGAGGTAGAAGAGCTGATTTCAAAGGATCTGAAAGGGAGGTAACAGATCTGGAAAAAAGGAGGCTGAAGCTCTGAAAAACAGACGGCTGAAACAACTAAAACTCTTCCACAAAAAGTGGAGGGTACTAAAGCCCTAGGGGGCTAGGTTCCCACTTAGATGAGTAAAAACAGATCAGAACTTGGTCAAAGCGGGCTGAGACAGAGGCTGAAAACTCCCTATTTAAGTCAGCATATAACCTTAAAATTATGGTGGTCCATCAAAATCCTGGCACATTTGCGCTTTTCTAATTGCTTCTCAAAGGCAGTTTAGGAAAGGGGCAGCGAAAAGTGCGACTCGGAGGTCCAGGTCAGCTTATGGGCTGTGTTGCTTAACACCCCTCGTTCCTATTGTCTTTAAGCAGATTTTTAGAAAAGTTACTGGCCTGGCCAAAATGGTGTCGCTACTCGCGTACAGCTTCACGTTTCCAGTAGCAGCTAATTTTACTGTTTTAGGGTTTTATGTGAGAAAACAACATAAAAATAGGAAAAATAAATAGTCAAAAAAGAAGCCCTGGTGGTCTCAAGTAGCCGGATAAGGCAGAATATGAAAAACGAGCTAGCCGAACGTGCACACGTGGAGTCGCCATTTGTTAGTATGAATCCTTTGTCGAAGTGTACGAAAAAGGACCACTTTAGCTACGCATAAGTAATAGCCCTAACAACAAAAGTGGCTGCCAATATCTTCAGATCTGCGGTTAGTTAGACATAGAAGAGCTGCAAAAAACCAGATCTATGCATGGAAAGACATTAAGCAGAAAAAGTAAGGGTTTGCTCCATATACCAATAGACAAGACAAGAACAATTTTTGAAAGAATTTTTTATATTAATGGGGCACCTGGGAGGAAAACAAGAAGGTGTATCCAATTCGCCTCAGTGGGATGGGTTCTTGGAAGTCCTCAGCACTTCAGATCTAAGATTTCTCTCTCTTGTTGGTGTAGAAGACCCACACAAAGAATGGAACTCAAAGGGAGCTCACACAGCAAATGGCAGAAAATGGTGACCAAGTGTATAGATCCAGAGTGATCTAATAGGTAACAAAAGGTGAAGAATGATGGGAAAAACCCTCCTATTTATAACAAAATATTGGGTCATTCTAGATCTTGGTGCATGATTAAAATAATGTTAACCAAATCTAGATCCACCTTTTATGGAATATTTTATTATATTTGTCGGAGGGAAAAAGTATTTGACTTGGGTCAAATCCCTTTATTTGTCAATAATAAATAAATAAATGATTTATTTATCTTTTTAAGGAAGTGGTTGAAGGATAATCAAATAAATAATGATTTATTTAATTATTTGGGGATGATTTGGTCATATTTAACAAGGAATATTATCTAAATAAGATTTAAATAATTATTCCTAGAAAATAATAAGATAAATAAAGGTTTATCTAATTAATTTCTTTGATTTTTGGTTAAACATGACTGGGAATAATAATTAAATTATGGTTTAATTAATTATTCCATGAGGAAAATCAAACAAATATAGGTTTGTTTAATATTTCCTTTTGGGGTTTCCTACTTTAACATAGTGAAAGCAGTTTTACTTAGGGTAAAACTGGTCTTACATGGTGTACTTGGGTCCATCTAATGATAATAGGTTAGATGACCAAAAAATGGTGTAACAACGGGAATAGGAGGACTGTGGTATGATAACGTGACAGTGAGGAAAGGGAGAATATGGTGGTCAATGGCAATAGTATAGCACCAAACAAATTTTAAAACTTTGATTTCAAACCCCAAGGAGCGATTTTGGAAAAATAAATAAGGTTTTTATTTCACCAACCTAATTCTCCAAACAAATCTCTGAAACCACACCAAATACCAGCAAGAGCACTGTGTAAACTTACTTGAGCAAAGGTGTTGAAGTTGTTTTAAAAATTGATGAAGCGGTGGTAAATTTTGGCTTGGGGGCTCTGTGCGCTGCGCACAAACCCAGTGTGCCACGTCGCGTGGGTGTGCCGTGCCTGTTGAAAATTTCACAATGAACTTTGGCTCTATGCGACACGCGGCCTCTGTGCGCTGCGCCCTTTCCCAATGCTCCGCGCTGAATTCCAACACACAGTCGGCCCTCTAAAATCACAACTTCGTTCCTCCAACTTCAACTCGACTTCTCTCTTGGATTTTTTTTTTTATATCTCTTGATGCAAATGGATTAATAACTTTGAGAAATATCTTATATAGACATGGATTTAATTTTTGTTTCTCACAAACCCATTTTGTAATGTTTGGCATCGGCACTTTTGCATTTAATATAACTCTGTCTTTTTGTTTCCTCACTGATTTTTTGGCTTGAAATGATGTTTTCTTGGTTGATTTTTTTTGCAGGGATGGTGGCGTTGGAATTCGGAAAAGGAAGACCAGAGTCTGCATTTGAAGTACTTCATGGCGGAAAAAACTTTAAAATACATATTTATTACAAACAATAAATTTGACAATTTCTTCTTCAAAACAGAGTTTTGAAGAAGAAACATCCTCGAGCATTATTGACGATGAAGATCTTGAAATGAAAACTTATTGAAGACATCCTCATGGCCTACGGGCATTATTTAACATTTCTGAAGACCAAACCCTAGACCTGGAAAGTGAAATGACTCTTTTCGACCAAAATACCATCTATGACTGTAAATGACAAAAATCAACTTTAATGAACTTTTGATAAATTTTGACTAAACCCAGCAGGTACAAACATGAGGGAAACTCGTGAAGAGACCCTTCTGTCAGATAATGGCATGAACCTAATGGAATGTAGATGAATGAGCTGAATGAGACACCTAAAAATGAAATGTAATAAGAGAAATGATCTCTGACAGAGGGATGTAAAGACCGACTCTAACAGGTCTAAGGCAACATTTCTATATTCTCTTAATCTAAGATTTTTGGCTGAATATTCTCCTTTAATTTGCCTAATAAACATCTCAGAATCTCCCTGAATCAAAATCTTCTTAGCTCCTATACTTTTCAGCAATTGTAACCCTAGGAGAAGAGCTTCATACTCTACAATATTGTTTGAACATTGAAAATATAGCTTGTAAGAGTGACCTTCATTAGTGTTGTGTATCCAAACACCTACTCCTGAACCAACTTTCCACAAGAGCCATCAAAGCTCATGTTCCAAAGAGTTTCAAGTTCATATTTTTCATTTTTTTGTTGTTCATGGCTGCTAGGGTTTTTGCTATTATGTTCTTCATTTTGTGTTTGGCTTGACTGTTCTGATAGGTCTTACTCTTCCTCTTTCTCATCTACTTGTTCATTAATATCATCTTCATGGCATGAAATAAATGAATCAAGGTTTGAATGGATAGAATAGAGAGGGGTGTTGTTTGGCTTATCTTGACTGCTCACCATGTATTTCATGTGGGATTCTTTGTGCAGTTTTCTTGTTTGGTTAAAGACTGGAATGGTAGCATATGCCATGTCCATTTGGAGGGTTCCTTGGAGTCTGGCTCCCCATGATCTAGATAAGAGCATGCCATATTCTGGGGGAATGTCAGCCACTACAATATCCATGACAAGGCTCTTGGCTAGTATTTGTGCCAGGTTAACACATAGATATTTGATTAGGCCCATACATTTAACTCTACTTGAATCAAAAGAGTACAAGTATTTATATGTTCTGGTTATTTCGAGGCCTAATCTTTCCATCACTACCTTTGGCATGAGGTTATGTGAAGCACCAGAGTCTAGCATGGCATTGTGTAGGATTTTGTCATGGATTTTGAAACTGATATAGAATGGAGGTACATATCCCTCTTGAAATTTTCCCTCTACCTCTGGTCCAAACAACAATTCTAGCTTGTCATCAGTCAGATTTAGAGTATTGGTGTCATTTCCTATGTTTAAAGCCTTCAAAACTTGAGATATATATACATCTTGAGTTACTAATTCAGTAATGGGTATGGCTATTTTTATCTTGGCAATTTCACCGTCAATATTGAATGGTGTCTGTGTTCTTTTGCAGAGTTATATCAATTTTATCAACATGGTCTTTTTAGCAACTTTAGATTGCTGATTTTTATTTGGAATCTTAGTTAAAGAAGTTTTTTCAGGGCCACTAGTTGATGTAGTAGGGCAACTTTGGTCACTATTATGTTGGCTGATTTTGTTTTTTCTTTGATCAGAATTCTTGGCAATGGTGTTTGTATTTTCTACTGTCATTTTAGGACTGTTTTTAGGGGTCTTCTTAGCAGAAATTTCTATTTTGTTCCTCTTGGGGATGTCTTGGGTTTTCCTACTTCTGAGGTCATACTGCCTATGAACCTCCATGATAGCATTTTCAAACCATAGTTTGTATTCTTTAGAATCCTCATATGTTCTTTCATCTTGGTTTGAGGAAAAAAAATCCTTGTTCTTATTCTGTGAGGAAAAAAACATCCTCACTATCAAAGCCTATTAGATTCACATGGTTTTTTTTTGGCTCCTTAGTCTCTCTTTCATCTTCATCTACATAGTTTTCTTGGAAATGAGGTCTGATTTGCTGGTCATTTTCTCTTTGTCTTATTTGAGGAGTATCTCTTCTGAAGTTTTTTTTGTTTGTTTTTGTTTTGAGGATTTGTTTGGTTTTCCCTAGGGGGTGCTCTTTCATTTAAGTTAATTCTCTCCATCATCCTTTCCATTGTCCTAACTAGGCTGTCAATTTTAACATTAGATGTGGAGGCCATAGGTTACTGTTTGTATATAACCCTATTCTTTGCTCTCATTCGAACCCTTTTAGCAATTAGATTGGCTTCTACACTCACTACTCCCTTTTGCATGTCTTCTAGGGTTAGGGGATCTCTTTCTCTTAATTGGTAAGCCATTTCTGGATCAAATCCATTTGGAAATTTTACTAGGGCTAGGCCTTTTGGGGGTTTCATGTGGGGAGGGATTGCATTATATACACTATTGAACCTAGTGTAGTAGTCTTGAACACTTTCCCCAACATTCCTCTTAAGGTTTTCATACTCTGACAAGATTCGAAGAGGATTTTTCTTAGTCTCCCACTTTTTTATGAATGTTTGATAAAGGGAAAGGAGATCATGAATGCTATTAGGAGTTAAGTTCTTGAACCATTTCTTTGCTTCTCCCCCTAAAATTTGGGAAAAAATTCTCATTTTTATAGTCTCATATTCTATTTCTTGGTAGTCAAAAGCATCATTCATCTTGTCTACATGTTGTTGGGTAGTTGTAGAATAAGCCACATTAAAGTGAGAGATTTTAGATTGATAGTCCTATGGCATAGGTAGTAAAGGTTGTGGTAATACTAGGGGGGCATACCAAGCTACCATGATGGGAGGTAATGGAACCCAAAAAGGATTTATAAGAGGAGGGTTTACGAGTGGAGGTGGAGGATGAAATGGAGTGGTTTGCACATTGGATGTATGAGTGGGGATAACAAATGTACTTGGACCAAATAGCTAATATTGAGTAGATTTGGGCCGAAAGGAGTCAAAGTGTTGGAGAAGTTGAAGATTAGGAGGAGTGGAAGGAGAGGTTTCTCTACTAGGACTTTGCTTTAAGCTTGTAGGCTTGAGGTTTTTCTGGTCTATCCAACTTTGAGACTTAGTTCTGAATAGGTTTCTTCTATGGTGTAAGTCAAATTGGGTATCTTGCAAGGATGTAAGGTTTTCAAGAAAGAAACTTTCTTTGTGAATTCGTCTGACATTAGTTGAATCTTCAGTCCTAGAAGTTTTTCTTAATATTATTTCTAGGTCATCAACTATAGTAGGAGGGTTTGGGTCAGGGTGAGATTCGGTGTTGATTATTTGTGAAGCCAGATTTCAGACCCACAACATAGAGATGCTGAAATTTTGTAAGGGTTTTGAAAGCAAACCAATCTATAAAAATACTAATTTCACACAGTATGTGACTAGGCTTTACACTATTAGGACTGATTAATACATTCCCAGAGGAGTCTGTGAGAACCAGTGGAGTCAGCAAGCCTACTGAAAACTAGTGGAGTAACCAGGTGGATGATGCTAACTGTTTGAGGATTTACTTGTTGTCCACCATAAATAATTGGATACCAATATTGAGATATTTTTGGGTTTTCTAAGTTCTTTATATAACACTAAGATTTTTAATGAGTGTTCCCTAGTGGAGTCGCCATTATGTTAAGTCCCTGTAATTTGTCAGATTGGCAAGAGCAAATGAACAAGGGTAATATCAAACCAACTTTGGAGTCCAAGGACCTAGCCTTCCTGGACTTAGAGAGGCCTCTCTCTATATTTTTATAAAATATATATCTTGTTTGATTCAAGATGTTGATTTTAGGCTAGTTAATATGATAGGGTTGTTTGTTTTGTTTTGTTTGGTTGGGTTGCTTGTTAAGAAGAATAGATAGAGTAAGATAAATTCAAACCATTGGGCTATGGGGTTTGTGAAAAGATTGAAAAGTACAAAAATAAATCAAGGGTGTTTCATAGGTCAAGTTAACAAAGCCAAATGGATCTTAATAACTTATGTGGGTGTGAAATGAACATTAAGTTGTGATTTTAGCAGGTTTAAAGGGAAATTAAAAATCATTTAACTTATACTAGAACAAGAAGAGCCTTTAAGATCACTATGCTTAAGAAATAACCAAAGGAAATGGCACACCATAAACTTCTTTTGTCAGACTTCACCAAGTAAACTTTAAGACAACAATCTAGCAAGCCCTAGAGAGTAGGGAACTCCTAAATTCTCTAGCTATCTACCTTCAGACAAAGAAAAAATTTAAGATAACATTTCTATAATGATTAAAGAGCGGGGAACTCCTAAATTATTCAACCAGATTTCAACTACCTTCAAAGTGACTTATTCAAGATGGACCAAAGGACAGGGCAAACCATAAACTTCTTTAGCCAAACCCTAATAAGTAAACTTCAAAGAAAGGACTTAAAAATAATGTTTCAAGCTACACCAAAGGATAGGTAATACCATAAAATTCTTTTGTTTGACTCTTATTAAATCATTTTCAAGACAACAAGCTAGTTGGAATCAGAGAGAAATGAAGAATTCTCCAATCAGACCCAGTAGAGGAAAACATTAAGATAAAGAAAGTAGATAGAATTAGGTTGCTAAGACAACATATCCTATTCTAAAATTTATGTTCTTTTATCAGAGAAAGGATGAAAAATATGGAAAATATAAGGAAACAAATGGAATATAAGAGCAACATCACCATTTAAACAAGTTCATGAATCCTGTGAATATGCTTGCTCTATTGATATTAAGTTCAAAACAATTATAAAGCTCCAAAACCAAACTTCTTTCACAACTCAATGTCTATGAGGTATTCAGCTCAACAATCAACAAAAAGAAATATGAAGCATACATGCAATATTTATTTGAAAAATTAGGAGGTGAACCCTAGCTAAGATTTCAAAATGTTATTTATTACATAGTTAATGCATTTTGACCTTTGAGACCATGCAAGGCCCAAGGAAAAATATCTAAAACTCATTTATTGAAAAAATAACTTCTAACATAACTATTTGACCTAATTTTGGAAAGATTTTGACTTTAAGGCTTCAAAATATCTTTTGCAATAACTCCTGGTAAGGGCACAGCTCCAAGGTACAAGGGTGCAGCGCTAGTGCAAACATGCAACGCCAAGACTGGGAAAATGACTTGTTTTGAAATTAACGTTTCGAGGCCTTATCGGTGTCCAAATGAGCTCCATGACGGCTCATTGGAAAGGTCTCCAAGTATATTTTCCAAATATTCTTCTATGTCTCATAATGGTGCCCATTTTCCTTGTCAAAAACCACTTCTCCCAAGACTTCTAAACACGCAGTGCTAGTGCCAAAAAGAGGGCAGAAAGGTGATTTTTTGGTAGTTTTTGGCCTTTTTGAGGGACCATTTTTGCTCCAAATTCTCTAAAAATTTCTGAGGTTGATGTACTTGGCATGAGGAATATGAAAATGTTGAATTTTTTCCATTTGGATGTCCAAAAAAAGAGAGAATCGCCAGTGGCGCTGGGCGTTTGGCCAATTTTCTGCAAGCCAACTGTCAAAAATTCAAAATTTGCACCAAAGTGCCAAAAATGTAATTTGATTTTATGATCATGGTTTGGAGGCTTGGAGGGACACCTCAGCAAGAATATTCAGTTTTTCCTTCTCTTTTGCCTCATTTAGAGCCTGAATATTTGCAAGGGCACGTTTGAGCTTAGCCCTTGCAATCCTGTTTCTCATGGCATAATGTCTTGCCATCTTCCTCTACATGTCAGTGTCTCCTTTTTCCTTCTCTATTTTACCCTCTAGGTGAAAAATATCTCTCCTTAGCCAAGATTCTCTATCATTTATAATTTATATGGTAAGCAACTCACTTGGTGTGAGCTGCTCTGCCAATTCTGCCTCTTTCTTCCTTTCCCGCGCTAAAGCCTTCTTCAACCCAATTGTCCTCGGTATCTACCTAGGAAGTTGTTCTTCCTCATCATCACTGTCATCAAAAGTGCCCAAGGTCTCATCTAGCAAAGCCTTGGCCTTTTCAGCCTCTTTTTGAGCTCTGATTGCCCTAATATCACTGATGGCCTGCTTTGTCTTAAACTGCTGATTCTCTAGTTCAAAAAAGTTAATCACATTATTTTCCTACCAAGATTGTCTTGAAGCTCACTAATCTTGGAATCCTTGATTTTGATCAACATATTGGTAGTTCTATCCTCATCCTCATCCTCAAGGTCAATTAACTGAAATTACTGCTTAGTTTCATGTTTGTCCTCCTCTTCAACAATGACATGCTCTGTAACCTTTTCCTTGCCTTTATCAACTTGTTTTGCTGATGAAGAAGGTAGGGTCCCTTTCACCTCAAGTGAAGAAAACACCTACCTGTGGCCTCTTTGATATGTGAAAGGAAATGGCTCAATGTCAATCATTTTGGTGCCAACTGTTTCAATGTTCCTTTCCTTGCTTAATGCTCCAGTGTCATGAGATGAGGGTGAAGGATTGTGGAAAGGTGATGAGGAAGGATCACCATGAGGTGAATGGATGTGAGTGGATGGTGATGTATGAACAACATGATGCGATGGAGAAGTGGATATGGGAGGATGAGAAGATGAAGGAATATCTTGCTGATGATGGCTAGGTGGAGTAGTGAAAACCTCATTGGCAATGAAGGTCTCCCATGGAATTTTTTTTTGTTGTAGCTGATGCATGACCACCATATTGATGAGCGAATGATGAAATAGGCTATACATTTGTTGGTTATAATCTCTCTTTTGCACAATGTAGGCCATTTTTTCAATGCTACGGAAAAGATAATATGGTATATGCAACATACTAACTCTAGTGATATGCATAAGAAGATGGATGTGGTAAGGTTAGAGGTGGGAAAACCTTACTTCACAAGTGAAATAATTAATTATTATCCTCATCATGGGTGCATATCTATCAATAATATGAGAAAAATGGAAGATGGACTTGTGATGATATTTATACCTAGGTTTAAGGTATGGCTCAAAATAACTCATGTCTAGGTTTTCTTGTTTGAACCACTTTTCTCCCACACTAGGTATCCCTGTAGCAGCTGCAATGGAATTAGTGGACATCTCAAATGTAACCCCAAAAAGGTTGATCTACTTTTCATGTAGATTAATTATGAATAACCTTGTTAGCTCCAGGTGATTTTGGACTTGCTGCACCTTCTCATAAAACTCAAAGCAACCCTCATGTTTAAAGCAAGAAACAGTGAGGGGAGAGGCCATGAGTTCCCTTGTATTGAGGGGTTCAAACCTATTTATCTTCCCTCCCTTATGATCATGTATTCTTGGTATTTGTGCCTCACCACCACTTTCTTCACCCTCAGACATTTATAATCTATTTTATAAAACCCTAGAGTGTAAGTGAAAATGAGATGAGGGGAAAGGAATGAAATGGTAGCTTTTCAAAATGAAGGGAATGAGTGAAGGGGTATAGGTGTAGGAAATGAGTGAGCGGAAAAATAACTCAATGAAAACCCTCAAGAAGTGTAATTACCCTGTCTATAACTGATACTCTATTTAGGAGGATGAAATAAGTATATAGACAGTGATCTTTGATTTGTAGCTAGGGTTTGATTAGGGTTTTACTTTAATGCATTTGAGAATCACCAAATAGCTTAGAAATGGGTTGATGGTATGTACATACCACTTAACATTGCTTTCCAAGTCTTTGGCAAAGATTTCAAGTTATTTGGATGGATGGATCACTTAGAAACCCTTTCTATCTAAGCGTGCATTGCCAATGGCTCGAGGGCACAATGCCAAGCCAATCGCGCAGCGCTAGTCTCTTAGCGCGCAATGCCAAGTAAAATTGGCACAGGGTCCTTTCTGGCAAGGGCGTAGCACCAGATCCTAGGAGTGCAGCGCCTTCAGAAAACGTGTTGAGGAAAACTGGCAAGGGCGCAGCGCTTGCTCCTAGGCGCACATCTCCAAGGAAAATGCGCAGTGCCAAGGAAACTTAGCCTTAATTTTCTCAGAAAACCCACAAAATCTTCCTTTTCTGAGTGCTCTTGATATTTTGAAAGGTAACAATGGTTTTCTTAAAGTGTGAAATGAGCTTTTATAGATAAGAGGAATTTGATTTAATTTGAAAAAACCACTTTCTAATGTTTGAAATATTTTTTCTTTTCTCACTAACACTCTTTGACACTTTTGCCTTGCAGGTTGCCAAAGTCATGAAGTTGGATTTTATTTTGCTCATTGAGACTTGACATGTTTATTTTAACAACTTTAGGATGATTACACATAGCATCATCTTCAAAATCTTCTGTAGTCTCCACCATAAAACTTAACTCATATTTTCCACCTTCTCTGGCCACCTTTTTCAAAACCCTAAGTGTCTGCAGTTCTTTACAATGATCATTAGTGTTGTCTTCTAAGTTCTCTATAGCCCTTTCAAGTTCATTCATTTCTGTCCGGTTCGCCTTACCTTTTTTCCATACTCCATCAATATTTTCTGATAGAATTTCTTCATGCTTGGCCTTGTGTGCTTTCTCCATGTCATTTTCCTGCAAGTAATCACTACTTTGACACTCAAATGGACCATCAAGTTTATAGCCCTTGTTATCTACAAGACCAAGTTGTTCCTCTTTCCTTTGATGTACATTGTTTTTGTTCAAGAGTAGACAATCTACATCATTAGTACCTTCTGCTGATAAATCTTCCAACACTTCTGCAGAAGTGCCAAACTTTGTCCATTTTTCTCACTTGCAGACTCAGAACTAAGAAGATAATCCTCTTTGGAAATTTTAGGTCCTTCTTGAATAACCATGTCTTGACATTTCTATTACATATAAACCAAGTTCTAGCAAAGGAAAATTAGTGCCTGAAACATCCAAGGATAACCTTAAAAAATGTAAAACCCTAATGACCTAATGGGGGTGTCCTTTGACCTGATTTTGACTGAAATTTGACCTGGAGATTTTAAAGTGAAAACAGAGTATTGTTATAGGTTATTGTGCCCAAAGGGACATGGGAATGAGTTAGAAACAAGAAACCCTAGAGGGAGGGTGGAGTTTATTGACAGGGGAAAATGGGGGAAACAGGTTTTAGGTAGGAAATGAGGATGAGAATGAGAGGTGTAAGCCCATAATGAGTCTTTTAAGAGCAACAGGGTGACTTTTAGACGTCAAACTGATAGAATAGTGAAAAAGGTTTTATGAGGATAATGAAGGCATTGAGAATTCTGAAACTCAAGATATTCAAAGAATATTGTTTTTAGAAAACTACAACCATCCTATAGTCATCTAAAGATAGTGAAAAATACTGATGACTAACAGGACATTTGTGAATTCGGCCCCAATTAGCAAGAAAAAAACCTATCTTCATGATACATATCAGAGATGCCAATCTTCTAAAATTTCAAGTGCGCATAGGATGATTATGAATCTCAGATTTTGGCCTTTTTAAAAAGCAACAACTTAACCCCAAATAATGATTTCATTTTTTTGGGTCACAGAAATGTCCTTAACAAGGCATCCACTTTCACTATCATGTCCATTATATCACCCCCATTTCACCTCCATTTCACTACCATGTCACTACATTCATCTCAGTTTCATCATCATTTGGGTTACCCTTTTTGTTTTCCAAACATTATTAATTTCTAGTGTTTTTAAGTGAATTTGTGATCAAAAGTTAGGAAATAATATGCATATGCTTATACCTTAAAAGTGGAAAGAGTTTTGTGACATATGTAGGTTCACTGGAAGCTTCTAAGGCCCTCTTATGTGGCTTCCAAAGATCAAATTCGAAATTATCTTCATGATATGAAGGAGGGATGTGTGGCTTATGGTTAGCAAATTGGTTGAGAATATTATGGATAAAAGGAGAGGAAGAAGGATACTCATTAATGAGGAGGTTGCTTCGGAATTTGTATAAATAGGAGATCTCTCTCCTTTATTTGTAATCTTGTTAAAATTATTATTTTGTACTTTGTAATTTTGGAGAAATTGAATAAAGCTTTGAAGTTCCAAGCATAGATGGAGATGTGAAGTAGGAGATATCATGGAGCATATTAGAATGTAATATAAAGTAGAATTTATTTTTTAATTTTGTTTTGATATTAGTTTTTATTTCATTCAATTATGTCATTTCATTTTCATGTTGTTTTCATTTCATTGAAAGTTTGATAGTTTAGATTTTCCATTCATGCAAGTGTGTTCGACCGGTCGATTGTAGATTTAATTTTCATGTAAGAGTGTTTTTGAATTCATGAATAATGCTAGATTAGAGTTGATTTATGCAGTTATGTACATTTACAGTTGACTATTGAATCTTGTGCTCGCTAAGTCGTCTCAAGAAAGTGGCTCTATCATTTTCCAATTGGATCAAATTTGGGTATTTGGTTATACAACAACCATAGGTTTCTCATTTATTCATGTGTGTTAGATTAGTTTTCAATTCTGTCAAGCATTTTATTATATTTCAGTCAATCATTTAGATTGCACCCATTTTTCTACATTTTGGTCAAGTATTTAGATTACATCCATTTTCCTGCATTTCTGTCAAGAATTTTCCTATACTTCGTTCAAGCATTTATATTGCATCCACTTTCCTGCATTTCTGTCAAGAATTTTCCTTAATTTCGGCCAAGAATTTAGATTGCATCATTTTTTTGCATTTCTATCAAGCATTTTGATTAAGAATTCATTTTTTTTTAAATTTTGCAAGCGTAGATTAGAATTCAATTATCTAAGTACATTAAATTGTAATACTTGAATGTAGCATAGATTTTCAAGTTGATATATGAATGGTTTGATTAGGTTAGTTTTTAGTTTTCATAAACTTATCCCTAGCATATATTGTGCACGTATGTCTCACAAGTCCTACGGATCCCAGATTGATAATTTATGTTAGTAATCTAATAAAAATTATTTTACTCAACATTTTGGTGTTGTTGTCGGGGAGGCGTACATAGGGATGAGTTTTCAATCTAGAATGTCATTTCTTTAAAATTCCATTTTACCTAGCATATATAGAGATTAGTTTTTAATTTAGAATGTTCATTTTATTTTTCAATTTTTCATTTTTCCTATCAATTTCTTTTTTTTTATGCAATTTCATTTTCTTTTTCTTTTTTCAATTAATTTTTTTGTTTTTTTTTTTTTTATAGTTTTTATACTTTGACAAAATAAAATTAGTTTTTAGAATAAAATAAAAATAATTTGTTTTTCTTCTTCAAAATAAAATAAAATAAAATAAAAAGTCAATGTTGATAAAATTTTAATTATAAAAAAAAAAAAATTTAAACCAAGAAAAATCATTTAAAAATTAAAACAATTAAAAAAAAAAACAATAGAAAAAAACAATTTTAAAATAAAACAAATAAAAAATAAAAGAATAAAAATAATAATTTTTTTTAATATAATTAAAAAAAAAATTAAAACAAAAACAAAACAAAAAAAAACAATAAAAGTTAAAAATCTAAAAAATAAAACAAACAAAACAAAAACAAAAATAAAATAAAACAAAGCATATAGAATCACGTGAATTAAAACCATGATCCATAAGTTGCTTGGGCATAATCCAGTTGTTGGAGGCTTCCACCATTCAGAAAACCTGCAAATAAAAAATAATGAGGCTACATTTTTACTGATATATGAGAAGCAGATCACATAGAAATTCACAATGCAGATCCTCGTTCAAGGGCCAGGTGATGTCATCTGTGCATTTACAATGGTAGCAATAGAAACACTAAGGAAATTAAAACTATCGGTCTTGCAATCGATAGCAAATGCAAATAGTGGCATCATATCAACCAGAAATGCAAGAAAAAGTCCGATCCATTTTTGCAATAAGGCTAACGAGTTTTAATTCAATTTGTTGTCTCGGTGGCATTCAACAATCTGCAATTTGACGCGTAGCTTCCATTTTCTTTGAACGAAAATTTCATGATTTGTCCTTGATGAAGTTTTTTTTGCTAGGTAGTGTCTTAAAAAAACTGCACACATTCATAGGGTTATGAAGATCCATCTGTTGAATCAAAATATCCACAACAATCAAATTTTCCATAGCATTGCCAGAATAAAGCAACAATTTTGAAACGTCATTTTAAAATGCATTTCGTGAGCAAACCAAAACGAATCTGGAAAAACCAAGACATGTGGTTCTTTTAGAACATGGTGAATTAAATAACCTAGAAACGGTTTCTTCAATTTCACAACCGTTTGAGACAAATTCGTGGTTCTTCGAAGCCTTAGTTCGGAGACTGCATGAGGAAAACATATTTTTTTTATGCACACTTTTGCTAGCAAGATCATATCTAATTCACTAAGACTTTCAGTCAAACAATGACTCTTGCTCCCCGACAAAATCTCAACAGATTTACCCTCTTGATATGGCTTTACAACAAACCTCAACGCGTGTTCTTGTGGGCGCCACTATCATTTGGCTCCCATTTGAAAGGATTGGTTATTATCTACTGACCCTTATTTTCCATGTTGTCATACTTAGCATCAAGATATTTTTTTATTTTCAAACACATCAGCCTTTATTAACAAACAACCTGTGCTTATACCTCAGATATTATTTTCTGAAAAACCATGTTAGGATATTGATTCAACTGACAGATTTGAGATCAACTGATTATTTGTTGTTATATACGATGTTGCAGACTTGAAAAGGTTTCTTATGGTTATTGCATGTCTCTGGATTCTTTCTGTGGTTGGAAGCTGGGCTAATTTCTTGACTCTCTTCCATATTGCATTTCTTTTTGCGCATACAATGTCATGTTATACGAAAAATATGAAAACCAGGTTGATGCCTTTGCATTCAAGGAAATGGATGAAGCTAAGAAGCTTTCAAGGCAATAGATTTAATTTGTGTAAACAATCAATAGAATTGCAATGCTTACCTATTTATAATTGTAGCATTTTCTTTTTCATTATTTCATTTTTATGCTAATGCTGCTTTAAAATAATAATAATAATAATAATTAAACAAAAAATGTTTATTGCATCAATAAAACAAGTATAATTTGCTCATTTTTTTGGGAGGTATTGATTAATTCAAATATTGAACTAATCATGAAAAATGCATAGCTGTGAGTACACTGTTGGAAATACTGGGGGGGGGGGGGTAAATCAGTATTCCTTTCAATTAGAGAATTAGTTAATCTTCAATTATTATCAGTGTTTGTACAATGATAGCAGAAAACAAGAGGAACACAAATGCACACAGTTTTTAAGGTGGAAACCCACTCCAAGACAAAAACCACCTAATGCTTTTCTAATAATTCTTTAATATTCAACTCCATTTGAAAATAAAGCTCCAACTTCCTAGAATCTAGAAAAGAATTCTTCTTCAGCTCCCACTAGATGGACGCTCCAATGCCCGAGATTCTTCAGTAGTCAACTGAATGGATGCCCCAACACCCAATGAGCTACAACTCACCCTAGCACGAACCTACCACCCTATAGAAGAATAAAAGAAGAATGGACTCCCATACCAGGGAAAATGGTCCACTTTACAATGAAATAGAATGATGTAGAAGAAGAAGATATACTAGACCATAACCCCAACTTTGACACAACCACTTAAAGATGATCCTAGACCTCCCAACACTGCCTCTTTGACCCTTGGCAGATATATACTAGTACAAATTTTACAATAATGTATTTACAATGACTTAGTACAATGATACCTTTACAATGACTGTATGCAGTGCTGCCCACTTGAAGACTTCATATGATGAAATTATTGCTGCTTTTATGCACCTTGGTTGCTTCTCTTATCATGCTTCCTTTGCTGCACCTTGCTTTGCTTTGCTGCCATAGAAAGTCTAGTCCTTTGCAACCCTTGACAACACATGATCTAGCTTTTTCTTTCCTTCTAGGAGCTCGATATTGAATCTGGTGTATCTCTGTTATTTTAGATCCTCAATATTTGATTTTCGGTCCTGTAGTAGTCCTCTGAGTCATCTTTCCAATGCCATAGGTCTGACCCAATTTTGATTCTTCAAGAGAGATTTATACCCAATCTCTCACAATGCCCTAATTATGGATTATTTTAGCAGAGCGAACTTGTATGACATGCCACGTATTACTGTTTCGTCATTCGGCTCTAAAATTTATAGAGAAAAAACTAAATTCTATGCACTATCTATCTCTTTTTATGGAATTCCAATCTGATAATCAGAGAGAGAGTTATGATGATTTTACAAAGGTCACTTCTTTGAGATGAATTTTAGGAGCCTGCAAAAACCATGACTTCCATAGATCATATCTACAAAACTATTGTGCACCTTGATCTAAAATGTTTACAGAAGCTTCCTCATGATTTCGGCTTTGCCTCATAATAATTTAAGCTTCTTAACTTTCGTAGAAAAAAATTTAGAGCGAAAATTCCACGATGACCTGTTTCAGATGGCGAAATCCCTTGCCTAAGGAGGAAATGAGGATCACAATTTATATAAAAGCTTAAGTTGGGAGGGGCTTCAACAAGTGAACGTGGGAGGGATTTTAGGAGCTTAAAAAATATTAATTATGACTTTTCAATGAAAAATTCCCCAACCCCATGGGGTTTTAGCCCACTAACTGGGGGTACAAACTTCAAACATGAACATCTGTCAAACCATGAAGAATTACATGGCGTGCCATATATTAATGGAAACATCTCGACAAGTAGAAACCATCAAAAGAATTATTGACCTAGAATATATTAATTTGGTAGGTCAAAATTCCCATGCAATATTTGGTTAGCCCCTGGTGCTGCTTGGGTTGACATCAATGACAACCGCTAATCAACAATCTCCCCCTTTGGCATTGATGGCAACACAAGTACTCCCCCTATGATCATGAAACCTCTTCCTAAAACATTCTCTCCCCCTTTGACATCAATGGCAAAGGGTAACTCCTCCTGAAACACAACCATCCTGCGGACCCGTACACACTTCCACTCCCTCTAACACACAACCGTCCTGCAGACCTGTAATCTAATGAGAACTTGGGAGAATCACAAGCTTTTGACGAAGATATTAAAATGCTTCATGAGGTAAAGGTTTAGTGAAGATATCAGAAATTTTTTATTTTTTACAAACATACTCAAGTTTGATATTCTTTTCAGTGACTTGTTCTCTAACAAAATGATATTTGATCGGAATGTGTTTTGTTTTTGAATGCATGACAGGATTCTTGGAGATGCTGATGGCACTAGTGTTGTCACAGAATATGGGAATAGGCTCACTGAATTGTACTTGAAGATCTTGCAAAGTTTTTTTCATCCAAAGGACTTGAGTACAACATGATGCTACTGCAATTTATTCTGCTTCCGCTGTAGATAACAAGATTGGAGTTTTCTTTTTTCTCAACCATGATATGAGACAACCACCTAGATAAATGCTGCTCCACTAGTACTCTTACGATAATCAACGCTTCCTGACCAATATGCATCTATAAAGGCTTGAATAATGAGATTGTTACCCTTGGGATACCACAAGCCATATTCTTCTGTGCCCTTTAGATATCGAAGAATTCTTTTGACGGCAATAATATTTGATTCTTTTGGTGTTGCTTGGAATCTTGCTACTTGTCCAACTGCTTGCATAACATCTGGCTGAGAGGCTGTTACATATAGAAGACTACCAATCATAGATCTGTACAACCTCTGATCCATATCCTTAGATGAGTCGTCTATGCTCAATTTGCAACCTGTTACTATCGGAGTAAGGACGGGTTTGCAATCATCCATTTTGAATTTCTTGAACATTTTCTTGATGTACTTGGCTTGACATATAAATATTCCTTTCTCTTGCTGAGATATTTAAAGCCCTAAGAAGTATGTCAGCTCACCAAGTAAAGACATCTCAAACTCACTTTGCATCTTTGTAGAAAAGTTCTTACTTAGTCGATCATCATTGCTACCAAATATTATATCATCCACATATACCTCAACGATTGTTAAATTATCTTCATCTATTTTTACATAAATATTTCTATCAACAGTACCTTTCTTGAACCCTTGTTGACGTATATATCCATCAAGACGAGCATACCATGCTCTGGGAGCCTGCTTGAGACCATATAGAGCCTTCTTTAACCTGCAGACATAGTCTTCTTTTTGTGATAGTAGAAAACCTTCAGGTTGCTCGATGTAAACTTCTTCTTCTAATTCTCCATTTAGAAATGCCGACTTAACATCCATTTGGTAGACTTTGATTTTTCTTGAACATGCATAGGCGAGAAACATTCGGATGGCTTCCATTCTGGCAACTGGTGCAAATTTTTCGTCGAAATCAATTCCTTCCACTTGTGCATAGCCTTTGCAAACCAATCTTGCTTTGTTTCTAGTAACCTGCCCATCTTCATTCAATTTGTTCCTGAACACCCATTTAGTCCCAATGACATTTTTATCTTTTGGTCGTGGAACTAATTCCCAAGTGTTATTCTTCTCAATTTGATCCAATTCTTCATTCATAGCTGCTACCCAATGTTCATTTTGGTTGGCTTCCTCAAAATTACTAGGCTCAAAGGTTGCTAGAAAAGCAACATGAGCTTGTTGTGATGAACGAAGCTGTTGACCTTCATTTATGTCACCAATGATTTGATTTGATGGATGGTTCTTTTGAATCCACTCTTTTTTTCTCCTTGGAGGAGCTTCTTGTTGTTGTTTTGGTATATCTTGATGATCATTGTTTACTTCTTCCTCGTTGATAATTGCTTCTTGTTCTACAATTTTATCTGTGTCTTTTTCAGCCTCTATCTCAAGTTTCAAAGATTCTAGATCCTCATCATTACTCGCTAGAACACCATCTTCGTCAAATGTAACATTTATGCTCTCCACTATCTGTTTTCGTCTTAGATTATAGAATTTATAGGCCTTTCTTTTGCATGAGTAACCAACAAAGATACCTTCATCAACACGTGATTCAAACTTACCCAAATTTTGATCTTCTCTTTTGATATAACATTTGCTTCTGAAGATTCTGAAATATTTTACATTAGCTGGTTTTCCTTTCCATAATTCATATGGAGTCTTGTTGCAATTATTTCTGAGAAGACTTCGGTTGATAATGAAGACTGCTGTATCAATTGCTTGAACCCATAATTTTTCATCCAATTTTGAGTCCTTCAACATTGTTCTACCCATTTCCTGTACGGTTCTGTTCTTTCTTTCAGAAACTCCATTTTGCTGAGGTGTTCGTGCTGTTGAAAATTGCCTTTTTATTCCATTTTCGTCACAGTATTGCTGAAATAATTTGGAAGTGAATTCTCCACCATTATCTGATCTTAAACACTTTATTTTCAAATCAGTTTAATTTTCAAACAACTCCTTGTAGATCTTAAAGCACTCAAATGCTTCAGATTTTTTCTTTAGGAAACTGACATCTGTCATCCTGGTATAGTCATCTATCATTAACATGAAATATAATTCTCCGTCTAAGCCTTTTGTTCTCACAGGACCACAGATATCAGTATGTATCAATTCCAATGGATGTGATGCAAAGTTTTCTTTTGTTCTAAATTGGACTTTTGTCTGCTTGCCATGCCGACGTGCCTCACATAGTGTGTTGGAAGGTTTTGAAATTTTCAGCATTTCTCGTACTGCTTCCTTTTTTCTTATCTTGATAATATTATCAAAGTTTATGTGACCCATTCGTTTGTGCCATAACCAGCTTTCATCTTCTTTAGCTAGTATACATGCTTTATTTGCTTCATCCAGAACATATATGTCGTTTGGAGCTCGATTTGCTGTAGCCACAATTTTACCATACCTGCCTTTCCCGATTTCACATTTTGTGGAGTTGAATAGCATTGTGTGTCCTTGATGACACATTTGTCCAACACTGAGCAGATTGTGATTCATGTTTTCGACCAATAGAACATTCTTGGCTCTAACATATTTTCTTGTGAGAGTGACGGTACCTGATCCTATAATATTTGAAGATCCATCATTTCCAAAGGATATAGTTCCATCCTTCTTCTCTTTCAGAGATACAAATTTCCTTCTATCTCCAGTCATATGCATTGAGAAACCGCTGTCAACATACCACACATCTTTATTTTTTTGAGCCTTAAGAGTGAGAGCACAATTATCAGTCTTCTTCTTCTTCCATGTTCATTCATTCTGTGGCTTCGAAGATTCTTCTGAAGGATTTTCAAGTCTGCAGTCTCTGGCTATGTGTCCAAAGTTTTGACATTTGTAACATTCCATATTATTTCTTAAATGTTAAAATCTATTGATGTCTTGTTGAGCCCTGGGAGGTTCATATTTGAAGAATCTCTTGGAATTGTATTGGTTCCTAGGGTACGTGTGACATTCTATAGCTTTATGACCAAATTTTCCACATGAATAACAATAGCCATAAAAAATATGTTGGTACCTGGATGAAAATCTTCGTCGAGAAATCGTCTTCCAAGGATGTGCTTTCGAATCTTGTCCAATGAAGTCTACATGTATGTCAAATCTCATAGGTTCATTGTATTTTGTTGTATAAGGTCATGCTTCTTCTTCTTCTTTGTAACCGAGGCCAGTTCTGTCTTTGTAAGATCGTTAATTGTTGATGAGTTCTTCCAATGCCCTTGAGCTGTTGGCATAGTTTTGGACAATTTTTCCCTTCTTCACTTCCTTACACAGCGAGACTAATTTGGCTTCTAATGCTTCCCTTTCTTGGTTTCTTTCTTCCAACTTCTTTTGAAGTGACTGTTCAATACATTTGTGTTCTTCAACCTCAATTTTGAGACCTCAAACTTGTTCTTCAAGATTATTGGAACGGATCTTCTCAGCATTGAGCTCTTTTATAAGCTTGATTGCATCCTCATAAAATTCATCTATGGTCAACCATTCTTCTTCATTGTTTGATACTTCTTGTTTATTGTGCTTGGCCAAAACAGTACTTTCTCATTGGCTTCTTCTTTGCTGTCACTTTCTTCATCGGATGATGATCTATCTTCTTTAGAGAGAAAGTTCCTTTTGGATCCTTTCTTTTTGCCTTGCTTGTTGAATTTCTTAAAGCCTTTCTTTCCTTTTGAGTTGCCATCACTTTTGTTCAGAAATTTTGCTACGAAATTCCCAACCTCACCACAACCAAAACATATCAATGGAAGTTTTCCTTTGAATTTTCCCTTACCAGGTTTTAGTTTTCTCGTAAAGTAAGCATATTCTTCTTTTGAAAGACCTTATCCATCATCTCCCTTTTCTTCACACTTGTAGGTGCATGTCCTTTCAATTGAAGGTTGTTTGTCCTTATTAGTTTGCTTAGATGAAACGAACACAATTTCTATATTTGAAGTACCCTTTTCTTCATCAAGTCTCATTTCATATGCTATGAGAACTCCATGTAATTCTTCCTTGCTGAGTTTGTCCAGATTTTCACTATATTCTAAGACTGATACGTTTGGGTTGAATCTCCCTGGTAACATTCTAAGAATCTTCCGTATAATAGTCTTCTCGTCAATTGTCTCTCCCAATCCTTTTAGAGTATTGGTTATTTCATCAATGTATTGGAAGGATGCAGCAATGTTGCAATCTTCTTCCATTCTGAGTTGCTCAAATTTTGCTCTATAGATTTGAAGCTTTGCTTCTTTGACATTTGAGTCACCTGCATATATATTCTCAAGCTTGTCCCATACATTTTTGGCGTTTTTACAACCCAACACCTTATGATAAGCAGATTCAATAAGTCCACTGATAATAATATTCTTTGCTTTTGCATCATTTACCAAATTCTTCTTACCTTGTTCATCTACGGTTGATGTAAATCCATTTTGAACAGTGTCCCATACTTCGTAACCTTGCGCCAAGAGATAGAACTCCATTCTTCCTTTCCAAAGTGCATAATTATTTTCATTGAATAGAGGTACACCATTCTTGGTATGCTCCATGACCTCCTTCCAGCTATTAAACTGCTATTGAAGGAACCAAGCTCCGATACCAATTGTTGGAAATACTGAGAGGGGGGGTGAATCAGTATTTCTTTCAATTAGAGCATTAGTTAATCTTCAATTATTATCAGTGTTTGTACAATGATAGCAGCAAACAAGAGGAACACAAATGCACACAATTTTTAAGGTGGAAACCCACTGCGGGACAAAAACCACCTAATGCTTTTCTAATAATTCTTTTCAACTCCAATTGAAAATAAAGCTCCAACTTCCTAGAATCTAGAAAAGCATTCTTCTCCAGCTCCCACTGGATGGACGCTCCAATGCCTGAGATTCTTCAATAGTCACTAAACAGATGCCCCAACACCCAATGAGCTACAAATCACCCTAGCACCACCCTACCACCCTATAGAAGAATAAAAGAAGAATGGACTCCCGTACCAGGGAAAATGGTCCACTTTACAATGATATAGAATGATGTAGAAGAAGAAGATATACTAGACCATAACCCCAACTTTGACACAACCACCTAAAGATGATCCTAGACCTCCCAACACTGCCTCTTCAACCCTTGGCAGATAGATACTAGTACAATTTTTACAATAATGTTTTTACAATGACTTAGTAGAATAATACCTTTACAATGATTGTATGTAGTGCTGCCCACTTGAAGACTTCATATGATGAAATTCTTGCTTCTGTTATGCACCTTGGTTGCTGCTCTTGTAATGCTTCCTTCTACTACACCTTGCTTTGCTTTGCTGTCATAGAAAGTCTGGTCCTTTGCAACTCTTGACAACACATGATCTAGATTTTTCTTGCCTTCTAGGAGCTTGATATTGAATCTGGTGTA
Organism: Pinus albicaulis; assembly: GCA_034641835.2. Classification (NCBI taxonomy): domain Eukaryota; kingdom Viridiplantae; phylum Streptophyta; class Pinopsida; order Pinales; family Pinaceae; genus Pinus; species Pinus albicaulis. The sequence continues at coordinate 51,018 of JAXQQM020070910.1, read as the reverse complement.
TCTCTTTTATTTAAGATCCTCAATATCTGATTTTTGGTCCTGTAGTATTCCTCTAAGTCATATTTCCAATGCCATAGGTCTGACCCAATTTGGATTCTTCAAGAGAGAGTTATACCCAGTCTCTCACAATTCCCTAATTATGGACTATTTCAGCAGAGTGAACTTGTACGGAATGCCACATATTATTGTTTCTTCATTCGGCTCTGAAATTGATAGAGGAAAAAATATAGTTAGTGAAATATCTTTCACTTTTTACAGAATTGCAATCCGATACTCAGAGAGAGAGTTATGATGATTTTACCAAGGTCACTTCTTTGAGATGAATTTAAGGAGCTTGCAAAAACCCTGACTTCCACAGATCATATCTCCAAAAATATTGCGTACCTTGATCTGAAATTTTTAGAGAAGCTTCCTCAGGATTTTTTCTTCGCCTCATAAAAATTTCAACTTATGAACCTTCGTAGAAAAAAATTTAGAGGGAAAATTCCACGATGACCTGTTTCGGATGGCAAAATCCCTTGTCTAAGGAGGAAATGAGGATCACAATTTATATAAAAGGTTAAGTTGAGAGGGGCTTCAACAAGTGAACGTGGGAGGGATTTTAGGAGCTTAAAAAATATTAATTATGACTTTTCAATGACCCATGCCCCAACCCCATGGGGTTTTAGCCCACTAACTGGGGGTAAAAACTTTAAACATGAATATCTCTCAAACCCTGAAGAATTACATGCCGTGACATATATCAACAGAAACATCTCGAAAAGTAGAAACCATCAAAAGAATTATGGACCCAGAATATATTAATTTGGTAGGTAAAAATTCCCGTGCAATATTGGGTTAGCCCCTGGTACTGCTTGGGTTGACATCAATGAAAACGGCTGATCAACATAGACTTAACTTTTTGTTAAAATTTTTTAGCTACAGAAACTGCACAATTCTACAGCTGAACATCAATTCTGTAGTTGAGAAACTTCACTGTTTCACCCAAATTTCAAATTAGCCTAAATTTCTCATACGATATCAGATTTCAACGATTCAAGTGTCATTGGAAATATCTCAATGAGATATACACAACGAGAAAGCTAACATCAGAGTTTGAAACAGTAAAACATGAAGAAATTGTTGAAAAGACAAAACATGTAACTTGAGGCACTAGTTTCGATACAGGTATAAATTATTTTAGTTTTCCTTCATGAACTTGTTTTATTAGTACAAATTCTCAATTTTTTGTGTAAATTTCATAACCATAGAAATTAATCACCTCTCTCTTTTGATAGTCTTACATTCCATTGCAAAATAAGTACTAGTTTTTTGCAGGTTTAGGGAGGAAGGACCAATGACTACAAGCAAATAGTGTCTCTCTCAGAGACCACATTTATTTCAGAAGAAGATGATCAGCAACAAAGATGAAACATCAATTATTGAGCACATGTTAATGAAAAACAGATCCAATGCTTGCAAGCCTTTCATATACCATTTTCTCCATTACATCCATACTTCTTAATAAAAAAATCACCTCATTTCCCTTGATTTTTTTCCATTCACATTCATTCTTCATTCACATTCATTATCCATTCACATTCATTTACATCCATCCATTCCTAACTCATGAATAAAAGCAATCAACCCAGTTACATGCAAATTAAAATTTTTCCTTTTCATGTTCATTTCCCTTTCCTAAATAAATCCTACTTCAAAGCAACTTGTATATCTATAGTCCTTTTTTGAGTTTTAAAAATCTTTTCAAAAAGTACCCTGAGGCTTGCATGCCTTAATGGAAAGTTATCTTGCTAACAAACAATGGTAATACATTAATGTCCCTTGTTTGACAGATCTTCTAGGTGATTCGACATCGGAAAATTTATTCGTACCTAGCAATATGTGCTTAAGCATATTGACTCTCATTTTCATCAATGGTGAGAGGTCATGTGTTGACTAGTGGCATACATTAATGGCCACTAATTCAACAATTTCTTACTATTTTTGACATCAAAAAATTCGTTCACATAGATAAGAATTGTTCCAATATGTGATAATGACATGAATATTATCATATCCATCATCATTCATCATTTGTAGCACATGTAGCAGATGTAGCAGATTCAAAAAATTCAATAGCAACAATAACGTCTTCACAACTTCATCCACCATTTGCACGGCCAATTAAAGAAGCATTAGATCATATTTTTGTTGCACGACTTATTCATTTCATAGGTAAGTAAATGTATTTTCTTTTCTAAGTTTTTATCATGCAATTCCTTAAAATGATAAAGTAATAATTTTTGGAAGAACACTCCACAATATTCCTTTTCTCACTTCATGCAAAAAAAAACCATCAGTTTGGGGAAGGGATATCACTCCATATATTTACATCTTATGCCACATCACTTTTATATAACCAACATACACCTACTATTGCATTAAGATTCAAAAATATTATATGTTTTTCAAATCATCAAAATTGATGAGCTTATTAGATGGCTAATTGAAAAGATAAATTCTCAATGTTTTGGAGATATTCGGATGAAAAAAGGAATAAACAAAGTATTGTTACACAAGAAACAATACTCATCAATTTTGGTTGTCACACAAGAACCAACCATAAAGATGAATGTTGCAATCCAATGTATTTCAAAAATAACTTTGCAAAAATAGTGAAGTTATCAAATGCTATGATAATGCAAAGTTAAAAGAGAATTGATACAAGCCAAAGCTCATTCAAAAGAAATACAATTCAAAGATAAAATGAATCAATGTAATAGGTTGCATGAGGACATGCAACAATTTCAGTTGGGGGGTATGTTGTTTCTCGGAAATGTCCTTAAAAATACATCAAATTTCACCATCATGTCTATTATATCACCCCCATTTCACCTCCATTTCACTACCATGTCACTACATTCATCTCACTTTCATCATCATTTGGGTTACCCTTTGTTTTTTCCAAACATTATTAATTTATAATGTTTTTAAGTGAATTTGTGATCATAAGTTAGAAAATAATATGCATGTGCTTATACCTTAAAAGTGGAAAGAGTTTTGTGACATGTGTAGGTTCATTCGAGGCTTCTAAGGGCCTCTGACGTGGCTCCCTAAGATCAAATTCGAAATTATCTTTATGATATGAAAGAGATTTGATGGAGGGATATGTGGCTTATGGTTAGTAAATTGGTTGAGAATATTATGGATCAAAGGAGAGGAATAAGGATCCTCATTAATGAGGAGGTTTCTTAGGAATTTTCATAGATAGGAGATCTCTCTCCTTTATTTGTAATCTTGTTAATCTTATTATTTTGTACTTTGTAATTTTGGATAGCTTGAATAAATCTTTGAGGTTCGAAGCATGGATGGAGATGTGAATTAAGAGATATCATGGAGCATATTAGAATGTAAGATAAAGTAGATTTTATTTTGTAATTTTGTTTTGATATTAGTTTTTATTTCATTCAAGTATGTAATTTCATTTTTATGTTGTTTTCATTTCATTGAAAGTTTGATAGTCTAGATTTTCCATTCATGCAAGTTTAATTCATGTAAGTGTGCTCGACCGATTGATTGTAGATTTAATTTCCATATAAGAGTGTTTTTGAATTCATGAAGAATGCTAGATTAGATTTTTTTTTATGTAGTTATTTACATTTACAGTTGAATGTTGAGTCTTGTGCTCGCAAAGTCGTCTCAAGAAAGTGGCTCTGTCATTTTCCAATTGGATCAGGTTTGGGCATTCGGTTATACAACAACAATAGGTTTATGATTTATGCATGTGTGTTAGACAAGTTTTCAATTATGTCAAGCATTTCCCTGTATTTCGGTCAAGAATTTAGATTGCATCCATTTTCCTACATTTTGGTCAAACATTTAGATTGCACCCATTTTCCTGCATTTTTGTTAAGCATTTTCCTACATTTCGGTTAAGCATTTAGAGTGCATCCATTTTCATGAATTTTTGTCAATATTTTAGATTAAGAATTCAATTTATTTTGAAAATTTCAAGCGTATATTAGAATTAAATTATGAAAGTAGATTAAATTTCATTTCATGAATGTAGAATATATTTTCAATTTAATATATGAATTGTGTGATTAGGTTAGTTTTTAGTATTCATAAACTGATCCCTAGCATATATTGTGCATGTATGTCTCACAAGTCTTACGGATCCCGGATTGATAATCTATATTAGTAATCTAATACAAATTAGTTTACTCAACACCTTTTAAGATCTCAACACTGTCTTTTGGTGCAAGATTCTGGAACATTATGCTTGGCAGGATGAGTGAATGGCTCAAAGACTAACTATGCCCACGTCATGTAGAATATTTTGGCAAATAGTGTGGATGGAAAAATATCAGTCACTTAAATCAGTCTGGATTCCTTAGCACCAATCAACCTCTAGGAAGAAATTCCAAACAATGCAAAGACGAATTAAAGCCAATTTTCAAGGATGTATTACATCTCAACTAAACTCTATGCTAAGAGCCTCATGGATAATGAAAAAAATCGTGGTAAGATATTCAATCCAGTAATACTGCATGAACTATGATATATATTAGTTTAAAAGGATTCACTCAGCTTTGCAGTCTACAAAATCTTATAGTACTTCACAACATGATGCTTATGGAAGTTGCTATGTTCTCTAACAACCATTTTCCTAGCTGAAAGTTGCCTCAAATCCTATAGGAATACTCAAAAATCATAGTTCATGTGGGAAAACCTCAATAACCCACTTCAGAAAGAAGAAAGGGGCACACAAACACAAAACTAAATCAAACATTTTCTTCCACACTAGGCTCCTAGGAAGAAAAATCATGAACAAAATAGAGGGTTGCCAAGTGAAAGAACAAAACAATACCAGGAAAGAAAGGCGTTTGAAATTTGAAGCATTAGAGAGAGTTAATGCTCAACACTAGAGGAGTTAAAAGGTAACTAGGGAGAGTGCCCATGTCACCCCGCATAATCCTTCGACACTTTGGGCTATCCCTATCATAGGGGAATCCTTATGTAGCCTAAAAATGAAATATGAACCTAGAAGACCAAAGAATGCCTTCAAACTCCGTGAAGTACATGACGATATGTAAAAGCAAAGATGTAATTGACTACACTTAGAAGCATGGACCAATCTCCACATTGGGCCTCCACATATATACTTATCTTCCAATTCATACCACTTTCTAAAAACAGAAGTCTTCTAAATATAAAAATATCCAAAATAGAAAACCTCTAAAATAGAATTTACCCAAAACTAGAAACATCTTTGATTTGCCTCAAATTCAAACTACAATCCTATCTTCCCAATGGGTATTAAAATTCTCTGTCATCTGCCTCTGAAAAATACCTATTTTTGTGTAGGAAAATTTGGATTCAAAAGGTATGATAGTATGATAGCCTCTTTTCTACAACTTTTGATCTTAGACTAGTAAGGCTCATGACTCAAATGCAGCTCTACACTCTGCACCTACCCGCTCCATCAAGAGCATCCACAAAAAAATAAGGAATAATCCTGCTGACCCATTGCATGTTAAAAATCATATTTTTTTTTTACCATAGCAGACTGGTCAAAAAAATAGAAAGAAAGGCCTGATAAAAGTAATGTAATGGCTGTATCATTGGGCTTTATTTTCTTGTAGGTACTACATGTTATGGATGTTTGTACATTGGTAACAGAATTTCAAGAGACAAAGTGTTGGTGTTTGGTAATTAAATATCACATCACATTAATAGTGAGATATAAGATATAACATGTAATAAAAATTCCAACAACCAACAACAATACCTTTTTAAGGTCTGCATACACCATGCATTTGTTGCATTTCTAATATGGAGTTGGAGGCGTTTCTTTGAAGGTTGGGTTTGGAGGGTGTTGAGAACACATGGAGCAACATGGGAAGAGTTCAGGACAGTTTAAGAGTGTTCACACATCAAGCAAGGGACACAAGATATCTAGTTGTGGAAGGCTTAGCCATTGACGGTGAGGATACACATATGCATAGAAGAGTGCAATTCGGAAAAGGAACTTGGGAGAGCCATGAAAAGAAAATGGAGAGATACTTGGATATACAACAAATTAACAGTTATGGGGGGAAAATCCATAATGATAATTTGTCAAAACATAATAATGTCATGAGGGAGATTTATATTTTGAAAATTTTAGGTTTAAAACAAACTTGAGAGAGTCATAACATACACAAGGTAACAGATGGGTGAGCGATATTGATGAATTCCCATACACAGTGATCACAAATCAGTTGTCATTGTTTATTTTTGTGTTGGCCTGATAGGTAAGTGATTAAATGTATTTTGAGCAGTTAAAATTCAGCAAGGAATGTTGCAGATGAATGTTGGAAAGGAACACATCAATGTTGCATGGGCAAGGAAGATAGGCCAAGCATGAGTATTAGTTGTAGCTTTAAATCATATCGAGATAGTTAAAAATAAGTAGACAACATAACTGACATTTTAATTTGGGACATGTGCAACAAATAACAAACATGATATGATTCCTAATCCAATGGGTGAGTCAAAAACTCCCGACTGCACTCAAATTGGATTTCAGTTAAAACCAACAATATGCCTTGTGTGATCATCCTAGCCTATATTCCTTTCCTCTTTATGGATTCAACGAAATAAATAAAATAGGAAAATATACATAGAACCTTCATACACAAAACAACAATATTTTCAAAGACAACAACTACGAGGAAAAAACTCCTCTTTATTATTTAGTCTGAAATTTTCAACTAATAAGCGGTTACACATGTAATCTTGCACAAACTCTGGGATTCCACAAGCCTTCATTCAAACGAGGTAGATGTTATTCATTTGAAATATACCAATGACCTAAACTATGGAATAGGCCAATGGCCTTGGTTTATGGATGTGTTCAATTCTTTGAATTGGCCCAATGTTCAAACATGAATGATGCATGGAAAGTGCCCAAGAATTCAAAGTGGTGCAACACTTTAAAGAGTTCAATGTATTCATCTTATTAGGGTGGATACAGTTGGGTGTGGAGCCTGATTATCATGTTTATTTTGTATCACAATGTTGGAACCTTGTACCTTAATAGGGCGGCAACGCCGCCTATAATTACACACTGCATGGGGGGTTCAGGGGGGAGGGCTGTGAATTTATGGAACCCCCCCCCGGCGGGGGGTTTCGGGGGTAGCGCCCCTGAAGTTAAAAACACTTGTAAAATTTCATTGTAAAAGTATAGTAATTTATAGTCAATCTGGGTCGTTTATTAGGCGGATGATCTGACTGTAGAAGTTATGCTTAGTTTATGGTTTTTTTCCCTAGAAGGAAACCCCTCTTTTGTATGACGATATTGTATTGTGGCTATGTATTGTATGTGTATTCTCAGAGCGAGAAACAGATAGGGAGACTGTGAGAGAGAACAAAGGATATTACAAGGGATTTGCTTTAGGTTGTGTCTCTTCATTTTGCTCGATAACACAATGGAAGGATTGGTTGTTCGGGGTGGACGTAGGCCAAACTGGGTGAACCATGTATATCCTGGTCTCTCTGGTTTTTATGTGTTTATTGTGCTTGTGTTTTCTGCATATTTTATGTGTTTCATTGCTATGTAATATATAATTTTGTAACAAATACCTTATAAGGAAACTAGTAGACATTCAATCAAAGGAGATTGCATCCATAACCACAAAGTAACAAGTTACGAGGACCAGCTTCACCCTGCTTGTGGCAATTTATGACTACCTAAACCATGAAACATATACAGATACAAATATCGATCCACCAGATTATTGAAATGCCAAGACTTGGATATGATGCGGAAATTCCATATACAAAAAATATAGTAGTATTTTTTAATTTTAAAACAATTCAAAGTTAAAAATAAAAACCATTCAGAGATCACAACATTAGATAATTTATAAATTTGAAGACTGAAATAAAGATGCATCATGTGTTAGAAAAAGGATAATTGTAAATTAAAAATTGAGTGTCTCATCAATGATTACTCAATTGACATGATGATGTAGAGTAGGTCTAACTACATGTACAAAAATGGGTCTACATATGAATATTTCAACCTGTCATCTTCCTTGAAATTTGCCCTAAAATCTAAAATCTCCCAACTAGTTATGATGGTAAATGAAAAGTACAATATTTGAGAAAAAACCATAGTCCAAGTACCATGTTGTTGTAAGTATAATCTTCACCTAGAATTGGGTTGTAAATGAATACTATACACTTTTCAAAAACATGCTATAGTCTATGTATCATATTGTTCTAAGGAGTCTTCACTTAGAGATGAATGGGATTGAACTAATTGAATTATTAATGACAGAACCATCCTTTTTACACAAATAAAATTTAAAACTAAGTATATACTATATATTGTTATCTATATAATGTCTGAAATCTTTCCGAGAGATTTCCCACTAGCATTATAAAAATTTAAAACTAATATTTGAAATGTCTCATACTTTTATTACTAGCATTATCATGTGTTGTACAAGCTACGGGCTATAGGTGATTAATAAGTTAGCAATACAACTATATAGCCTAAATATTAATAATATGTAATCTGACTAAAAGTCTTAATTACAATATTTTCTTTTTAGAGTCTCAAACAAGTGCTTGGGATTCATATTGTGAGAGATAACTGGCACAGAATCTCTTTTAGTAGCATGGGATCTGCTTCTAGGTTTGAAGGCTCCACTTATGTGGTGGATCCTATGTGGATTTGGGTGGATCCATATCCATATCTGCAGACCTGGTAACAAAGCTAACTACCTCATTCTAAATAAAATAATTTGAAGGGCCAACCTCAATAAAAAAAATAGACCTACAAAATATGAATATAGAGTTTAGAGGCCACAAAAGAATCTATAAATGGATCCAATGAAGGCAAATTAATGGTTGTAAATGACAGGGTAGGTCAAAAATTAGATTGTTTCCACAAGAGCTGTAGATTGTGTTTCAAATGAGTTAATCAAAACAGAGACAAGGATAGAGTTGGAGATCCATCAAGCATGATAAAGCTAACAACATGATATAGATTACAAAATGAGACAAAGTAAGGAATTTGGTGTAGCACCCAAAGTCACATACATAGTAAGTTCTATTCATTTTGAGCCTTGTAATATATAAAATATTTCTTAAAAACAATCAACATAGAAAAATCAAACACCTTCTAGTGGTGGATTTTTATTAAATGTGGAGTGTGCTTTAGAGTAAACAACCTTGAAAAGTGTTACAGAGGCTATTGAAGTGTGGTATGATCCAGATCCAATGAGTACTATCATTGAGGAGGATGTTGAATTTGTCAAATCCTGTTATGAAATGCCAAATGAGGATATTGCACTAGAAAAAATATCTCCATGGCTGCTCTGTATATAATTGAACATACAGATGATGGTTGATAAAAAACTGAGTATGGCAGACATTGTGGAAAATATTAACCTTGAGTTTTATGATGATTTGAGATGAATTTTTAATGACGATAATGTAGAAAAAATTATTCTATGTTTATGTATTATGAATGAAGAAGGTCCTAAAGGAGAGGTACAAAACAAAAATTATGAAGATGATGTTTTTTTGAAAAAAATTGAAAGTAACATGTTTATAGAAATGGCTTCTAAGGGGAATTCCAGATATCAATAAAGTGTTTATCAAGTCTAAAAAAATCAACAAGTTTGATGAGAATGATTGATTCTGAACTGAGACTGAATGGATGCTAGACATAGAAGGTGTCCATATTTTAGCTGTGATGTGCCATGAAGATGTGGATGCTACTAGGACAACTAGTAATCACTTGATTGACATTGTGGAAGTGCTTGGAATTGAGGCTGTCAGGAAGGCTCTTCTAGATGAGCTTCGAGTTGTGATATTTTTTGATGGGTCATATGTGAACTACATGCATCTAGCCATTCTATGTGACACAATGAATTATTGAAGTCATTTGATGGCTATTTCTCGACACGGTATCAATCGTAATGACACAGGACCAATGATGAGATGTTCATTTGAGGAGATTGTGGATATCGTTTTGGATGTTGTTGCATTCGCTGAAGAAGACCCTCTCATCGGTGTTACATAAAACATCATTTTGGGCCAATTGGATCCTATTGGTACCAGTAATTCTACCTTGTATTTTAATTACAAGATGTTGCAACATGAAATTTCACTCTTTATACCCAACTATATGGAAGGTTTTGACTTTGGCATGTCGCCAACTCAGTCTCCTATTATAGGGGCACCATACCATGATGCCATGATGTCACCAGATTATTTTCTCAGTCCCAAACTAACATTTGATGGGGACATGATTCTAGCATCATTCTTCCTGCACATAGTTGAAACAGGAAGAATTCATATTTCCAAGTCAAAATATGATGTAAACCACCAAGATGGTGCTAAAACCTTACATGCTCTAAAATATTAAACTATGATTGCAACAATATGTTATTTATTCACATGAAGCTTCAATTCATGAACTGTGGTATATTTCAATATATTAATAGTATACAAACAAAAAAAATTGAATTTTTAAAAGAATGTTCAAAATTATAATCAAATATAGGAAGAAACACATATAGAAAACCAGATCATAATCATGAACAAGATTCATCTTGAATTATGAAGTGTAAAGGAATTTACAAAATGTGACACTAGGAACCTTGACAAGCGCACAAGTAAAAAGATCCTGGACATGACCTTGGTTGAAAAGTTGTATTTCTCATGATGCAAGAGGATTTGTTCCTGCGCTTCCAGGTCATTCAAAATCCATAATTACATATACAATAAATGCAAGTAATATTTGTAGTATTTTTTACTCTCAGATGCATTCTTATGATAATGTTATAACATATGTTGACAATATCAAACATACATGAATAAGCTCCTCTTCATTTCAAGAAAAATTTATTAGAGTCGCCTGAACTTGGAACAAGCCTCCCACGATCTGAAAGAGTAACAACTAAGTCAACAGTGAATTTTTTGCTGCTACGTTGGATGAAAGGAGGTTTTCTCCAATATTAAATCTCTCCATTAAGTTATTCTCTACTAAACAGGGCCAACCATGTGAAGGTGGAAGCTCTTATGGCCCTTCCCCCCCTCTCACATCACTCTCAATTCCCCAATACCCAATCTATATTTCATTTTTTACGAACATGAGCACAAAAAAAAATATTCAATAACTAATTAAAAATCAATGCAACAAAAAGTACGCAAGAAAACATTGAAAGTGTATGGCATAAAAATAGTATGATAAATGAGTTTTTATATAACACAAAAATTTTCTAAGTATGGCACATGATTCATCATTTGTCTTATTATAATAATACAATATTTAACATTATCAAATTTTCTTTTTCTTCTTATTTCTAAAGCTCCTAACTACATCATTAACATCATTGTTCTCTACTTCTATTTCATGCCTTTCCCGTATAGCTGACCTAGTTGGGTACTCACGATGATTGGTCTCATGAAGTGAAGGGGAATCACCTACAAAAACGAATAATATTAAATTTAAATTTCTAGTTTTTAAATATCATTGAAGGAGTTCGGTATATTAATAAAAAATTGCAATGACATTATTTACCTAGTGCACCAGTTGTCACCATTGGAACTATTGCCCTGTGTTCCTCTCCGGTGTTAGGATGCTCAAGTACAACATTCTCTGTCATTTAAAGAAAAAATGATATAAGGACACAACCCTAAATGTATAATTAGAAAATATTATAAGTAGAAATTAGTTACCATCATGGGCCTCATTGATAGCAGCACTTCTGGCCCGGTCCCCAGTGGAATTATCAGGTTGCACATGAGGACCATGTTCAGGAAATATTTCACTCTTAATGCACTGCTCTACAACTAGGTTATTTGGCTCGTTGAAAGTACTACTCCCCTGATTTAAACAAAGTTGTTAGACATTAAATTTATGGATGAAAACAAACATTTTGAAAGGTTAGCGTTTTACCTTAACATGAATTCTGGATCTTGGGACTTGTCCCAAGCATTTATGACATTCAACTATGACTTGATAGCCAGAACGAAAAGAGATATATTTGTCTTCCTTTGTGGTTTCCATTCCAAAGTCGTCACCCTTCATTGCATATGATTGTGTATTTTTAATTTTATTTGATGAGATTACAAAAATTTTGGAAGATGATACAATTAATAATATGTTTAGCTACTTACAATTCTTGCAGTTAATTTCAAGTAACCGCCATAGCCTAGCTTGTGCTAGCCTAGTTTGTCAATCTTAGCTTTTGTTGCCTTTGAGGTGTCAGGCAACTTATCATCAAAATCTTGAAGTCAGTTATGTAGCACACTTTTATTTAAGACAAAGAGAAAATTAAACCTATTGAATTAAAGTTGTAATTTACCTTGCCGGTCCAGTTAACATTTTTCCTTATTTCTTGCTATTTTTCTTTTTTCCATCCTCGATGAGTGCTCTCCACTCCCTCTCTGGAATTATGAGAGGACAGTCATATCTAGAGTTATTTTTCAAGTACGTCCTATAGGTGTCCAACGTATATTTCAGATATTTTCCAACTAGCCAAGAGACCGTTGTTCTATCAAATGTGCCCTCCCCAAAAAGGCCTTCTAGATAATCTATAAGCTTTTTTTCAAGTTGGAATTCTGGGAATTCCACCTTGTGTGTATGGTTGGGCCGGTAATTACCAACAAATTTTTCTCCAAGGTCCTATAGAAATCATTGTTTCCTACACAGGAAAAGATATTCTCATTAATTTAAAAATAATAATCATGATAAAATAGGTTTTAGATAGAGTTCATGAAATAGTTAAAATATTAACACTTACCTGGGAGTTTTAATTTATTTATAGGAAAATCTTTATTTTTCACCAAAAATGTGCCTAGAATGGTCCCCGTGGAGGTGACACATGTAGCTCTAGAAAATGCAATCATAAATTTGGACATATCACCCTCATCACTGCCACCACGTTTAGCGGTTGGTTGTGTGTCTTCTTGAGGGTGTGTTTCTTGCCTGCTACCTAAAGGCATACAAGGTGTACGAGAGGGTTCCTCGGGAATCTCTTGCATTTGTGTCCCACTACCACCAACACTGGGGACAATAGGTTGTAGAAAATGCTACATACGAAATAATTTTTTTGTTAGTTTAGTTAATGTAAAAATTATAAATTAACCTATCACAATTGATCTTATACATAACAATTAAAATATCATTTTGATTTTTTGTTATTACCTCATATGTCTGAAGCTGGGGCATAAATTGTAATATCATTTCTTCTAATTCATATGTTTGAGGCACAATGTCTACCAAACACTGAAGTTCCTTGTTTTTGTTTAGAATTTTTTTCACAGCAAAACAAATGGACTTGGGGATGAATACAAATCTTCCTCGTTGAAGGAATCATGATGCGCACCATGGCCAGGCGTCTGCATATTTGAATAAAATTAACATTATTTCAATTATGTAAAAAATTAAAATACTTGAAGATAGAGAAATGTTGGAACTTTACATGTTCTTCGGCTGGCCCCTTTCCGTGATCATCCTGCCACATCATAAAATAATAAGAACCATGAAAGATATATAAAAAAATTATTAAAGATAAATAAACTAATCTAAAAGCAAAATTTTATTTTTTTACATGTCCCGAGGTTTTTCCTATGCCACGATTAGTCTACCACATTGCAATAAAATTAGAAATGTGAAAACTTGAAAAAAATATCTAACTTCAAAACACAAAATGAAAACTGAAATGGTTTCTAAATTTACCTTTCTAATATATAAACTTTGTGCATTAAAGAGTACAACTTTACCATCAAACGACATTCGAGTTTAAAGAGAATAAACAGGAAATCATAAATATTAAGATCATATCAGCATACAACATAGCAAGTTTTGCACAAATCATGCCCAATGTTACCATTTTCAGTGTTGTGCCAATGCTCAACTGGGGGATTTCAAAATCAAAACCTGTAAAACAAAAATAGTGTATCAAATACATCAGCATAATTGGATTAAAATAAATAAGCATAAATCTGAGTAAATATGTGAATTGATATTACTGCTAAATCATAGAAAACAACACAGGTAGACGAGAAAAATAGAGACCAGGAAAACAAAACAAGATCGAACTCTTTCTTCTGAAATATGATAGTTTAGAACCTTACAACCTCACAAGGACAAACCACATTATCACAATGTGCTATATCAGGAAGGTCACAAGATCACAAGATGAGATGTTACAATTTTGAGCTTAAGTTGTGCATTTTTACACAGCTCAAGTGAGGCATTGTCATAGGGGTAATGGACTTGCATAAAATGGGCACACACCCCAAGAGGGTTAACTAAGCCTACATGTTAAGCTTGACTAGCTTGGCCTTAACCACAATTGGGTGCATTTTTAAGGCACTCCTTGATGTGAATTTTGAATTTTTCCTCCAAAATTAAAGGTTAGATTCATATTCTAAATTGTATATAAGGAACACTCTTCATCCCATTCTCACACATAGACTTCTCATATCTGAGATAGGGCTGCATATCTATGACAAGGGCTTCAAGGCTTCCAACGTAGGATGTATGAGAAGAATGCGAAGGTATAGACAACATATATCTAAGCTAGCGTTTATGAGTTTCAGGTCACAATATCACAAAATGAGATGTTAGAATTTTTAGCTTGATTTGTGCATTTTAGATCAAGAAGGTCACAAGATAACAAGATGAGATGTTAAAATTTTTATCTTTAGTTGTGAATTTTTACACAACTCAAGTGAGGCATCCTCATAGGGGTTATGGACTTGCATAACAAGGGCACACACCCAAAGAGGGTTAACTGAGCCTACATGTTAAGTTTGACTAGCTTGGCCTTAACCATGATCTGGTGTGTTGTTGAGGAACTCCTTGATGTGAAGTCATCGGTTCAATTCCCTGCCCCGATCTGTGTGATGTATTTGTACATGATCATGAATAGTGTAGTCCTACCCACCTTACAAAAAAAATTTGTTTCAAATAAATTTCATTCAAAATTTTTACATCAGACTTACTAGTTTGGGATTGTGGGAATCAAATTTATGCAAAAACATTGAAACTGTGTTAAGCTGTCGGCTAGAAAAAATTTCTACATGTCTACCCAAAGATCATAAGAACCCACTCTAAATTGACTCAACTCTAACATCCTCTGTAGTGCCAATCAACTCCACAATTGTATCATACGATCAATTCTATATAAAAATGAATCTATACAAATGTAGCTCCAAAACAAAGGCTAACATTTGATATAAGTTTTTCTTGAGGAGGATGCTCAAGAACAATGGAGAGAAAAATAATGAAATTCAATTTTGAAGTGAAGTCCTAATTTTTCCTTTATTCTATTTTATCACTTAGTGTTGTTTATCTTATTAGCACTATTACGAAAGCACATATATTCAAAGGAGTTATTTGTTCAAAAAGCATAGCTTTCTTCTTAAGTATTATAAAGCATCATAAAGTTATGTTGAAAGGTCATTATTATGAATTCATGTTTATAAAATATTCATTGTAGTGATTTGGGACAATATTCCCAACCTTCATCTCACCAAGGCCTTGATTAGTAAAAGATACCTCCCTTTTTGTCAAACTGAGTTAGCATTACGAGTGGAGGCATCATTTTTGGAATTTTGCTTCAACCTCCATTCTATTAATCACCTACACATATAAATATAAAATTCTTCTTGATAGAATGATTTCATGCTTTGTCAAACTGTGTTAGCATTACGAGTAGAGGCATCATTACTGGCCATTTTCTTCTACATTCGTTCTATTAATTAATTATACATCTAAATGTAAAATTGTGCTTAATAAAGATGATTTCACCCTTTTTATTCTTTTCTCTTGAATTTTGTTTTATGTGTTTTCATTTTCATTTGAGTCAAGTTCACGTTGTTGAGCCATTTCATTGTCATCACCCTAAACTAATAGCCACAGAGAAAATCATTCTCAACACCCTCTCAAAGGAATTATTGCAAGGTGACACTTGTGTCATTCAAGACTCTAGCAAGTTCAAGTTGGTGATCTACTGACTAAGATACCAATCCATTAAAATAAATTGTCCTTATGAATGTATTCATGCATAAAAAGTTATAATTAACAAGCAATGGATTCTCATGATACATACTGATGTTATAGACATTATCTTGTACCACGTTAACATTAACTTTTAAACAACGCATCCACATGGAAGGAAATGAAATCCACATTCCAAAGCGAGAACATAAAAACCACAATAAATTAATTTACCTCGTTCTTGTAATTGCCATGAATTGCTGAATTTCATAGTTTCACTTTTAACAAAAAACAAAATTCATCCAAAGTACACTTCAGGAGAGTAGGAAGATGAAATATATTTTGGAACTTTATGACAAGGATAAAAATATGTAATTGAATCTGCATAATTCTTCTTCTCAATTCATAATGGATTAGATGAGGAGACAACTTAGAATTTGGTCAAATCTTTTTCTTATAACCTATTGGAGTTCTAAGTATGTTTTAAATGTCTTGGTTATCCTTTGAAGCCAGATGGACATCAAAAGGTTTATTGGAGTTGGTTCCTCAGTAAGATATAGACAATAATAAATCACTGGTGTAACAGGTGATTATCCATTAGTGGTCAACTCAAGTTAAAGAGAAAAGTACTGGAAGAAATTCCAGTCTATTGGAATTATTTGGCCCATAATATCCTAAAGGGTGTTATTTAAAGGATTAGAAGGGTGTACCACGAGTTCTTAGGGTCAAGAAATCTAGAAAAAGAAAATATCTCTTTGGTGAATGGGAGGCATTGGAATTAGCTAGGCCAAAGGAAGAAGGTAGATGGGATTGAAGAACATCCTTTTTTTGGACTCTCACTGGAAGCTACCCTAGGAATTGTCTAGGGAAGGAAATTTTAGACGAAAAACACATAAAGCCTTGTAGTATTACTTATTGGATAAGAAATTAAGGAAAAAAAGAAAAGAAAAATCAAATCAATGGAAGGCTTTGGTTCTTCTATTTCCAGTCATTGGACAATGTTTATTGTGGAAATTTGGGAATGGTGAACATATCTGGTTGGCTATGATGTAATGCTAAGGTGTGATAAGGTGTTTTGACCTGAGGATTTGACTATTTTTCTGGGAGATAGAGGCTTTATGTACATAAATAAAATAAGAAACCCAGATTCTACTAATGTCTCGTCTAAAGGATGGAAGCAGGCACACAATCTAGAGCTGGTAGAAATACATGTTGATATGTGGAGAAAATTTGTTGAAAATCTTCAAAAGGATCATGTAAAACTGCATGATAAGCCAAAATCCTTAGCTTAGGATTACAACAAATCTAGAGACTATTACTCTGCAAGGTTGGTATATAAACAATAGTTTCCTACAAACCCTTATGGCCCTGTCTGGTGATGGAAGGATATATGGAATAACAGGAACTGAAGAAAATCCATATCTTTCTCTGGCTGGCATATAAGAATAAAGTATTTACTTGGGCAACAGTTCAAAGGAGAGGCAGATATAGCCTTGGCCATGATTTCAAGTACATAAAGATACATATTAATGGGTCATGGTCACATGTACAGATCATACCAACAATTTTAACATGTAATGGTGCAACTTAGTTTTCTAGTAATCGGGTTTCAGTTTTTATTGTGTCATCAATT
This sequence comes from Pinus albicaulis, assembly GCA_034641835.2. Lineage (NCBI taxonomy): Eukaryota > Viridiplantae > Streptophyta > Pinopsida > Pinales > Pinaceae > Pinus > Pinus albicaulis. The sequence continues at coordinate 33,391 of JAXQQM020070910.1, read as the reverse complement.
TATGTCAAAATTTTATATATGGATCTTGGTATTGCACTTCTTCTCCATAATATTTTGGTCTCTATACTAAAGAGCAGGTCATATATTAAATGACTCTTTCAAAGGGTAGACTTCAACAATTTAATTTTTTAATAATTCTAGCTATTTGATCACTATTGATTAGGCTCAGACTGTGTATTGCATGTATGTGCTCAGAACTTTCATCCCTGTAGATCTGCATTCCCATAAATTTCACAACTTCGTGGATCCTATACCACAATTTCTTATATTATATGTCCATCCACAAGTCTACAAGTCATGAATTGAATAAAGTGATTATAGCTTCACAATTACTCTTCTGAGATAGGTCTGTTTTTCCTCCAATAAACTCAATTTTATGCAAATAATAGGATTCTCGACTCCTTTTCTTGGTGACTAAAGATGTGACTTATTTCCTTTTGAAGTATAATTATGCCCAAAATAATAGGAGGTCTCAGATCCTACTAAAGGTCTCTGATATGAACTTGATAGGAAATTCCTTGGCAGGAAGTGCAATCTACTAATGCCCTAAAACCCTAACCCTGGGATTCCTTAGTGTAATGAGACAAAGAAAAGTTTGGAGAAATTAGTTCATGAAGGGGGCAAAGAGAGAACTTTTCCTGGAAGTGTCAATTGCTTAATCTTCTTAACCGACTATTTCTGAACTTCGAAAGGATGTCAGTGGTTATGATGCTTTCTTTGCTGCCTCCGCAGTTGGATCTGTAAGCAGGTCTCTTCTAGATTTGGATCTCCACCTGGAACTGGAACCGAGTAACCTACTTATGGTTCTATATAATATGGAATTATATCTTAACTACGGTCATGAATCTTATCCATCAAACTCAAGTGAGGTCTATTAATAAAAACGCTCCACCGATATGCAAATTTTGAAGCCAGTAATCAAGCTAGTCCAACAGTGTTGTTTCTTCCCCACGGAGGCGTTGGTTGCATTCACAAGAGTCAAAGTTGACCAAAATACACAAGAATCCTTGTCAAGTCAGGAGGTACCCCAGCCTATTTGAGATCCTTCCATTCCAGACCCCGTGGTGGGAGAACAGCATGTTCACTAGTCCGAGCTCACTGTAGATAGTCGAGCTCACCTCATGCTCTGGTTGAAGAAAATGCGGCCCGCCAAAAAAAAGGTGGTAATATGGATTGTAAGGTTATATTATGGATTATTAGGGATTATTTGAAATATGGGTTATAAGGTTATATTAGGGGTTTTAGGGTTTAAAAAGAGATAGGGATTAAAGGTTATAAAGTTTAGGGTTTATGATGGTAAAATGTTAAGATATATAATGGTTATAGTATTATGGTTATGGTTTATATGTGTTAAGGAGTATAGCGGTCACATGTCAATGATTATATGTATTAGATGTTAGAGAGGTAAATTATTTTAGAGGATAAGGGTTGTAATATTTAGGTATTAAGTGTGGGAGCGGTTATAAGGATTGGGTGTTATAAGTTTTAGAGGAATTAGGGCTTAGGATTAAAGTGCATATGAATTAAACGTGTTTGGGCGGGTCGATTTGGGTTGGGTCATGCTGTGTGAGGGTGCCCAAAGAAACATGTTTGGTTTGGGTCGCGTGAGGGTGCCCATGGAAACACGTTCGGGTCAAGTCTTGTGAGGGCGCCCAAGGAAACGCGTTCGGGTCGGTTCGGATCAGGTCCTATGAGGGAGGCCATATAAAAAATGCTAATTTGTGACTACCTGTGTGCCTTGTGGACGTTCATGTGACCCATTTGCCATTTTCTCCCTTGTGCCTTCGTTTGGGCGGGTCAGGTCAGGTCAGGTCGTGTGAGGGTGCCCAAGGAAACACATTCAGGTCGAGTCATGTGAGGGTGACCATATCAAAAATTCTAAGTTGTGACCGCTCGTGTTCCTTGTGCACATTCCTACAGTGCGTTTTTCATTTGCTCCCTTGTGCCTTCCTTTGGGCGGGTCGGGTTGGTTTGGGTCGTGTGAGGGCACCCAAGGAAACACATTCATGTCTGGTCAGGTCAGGTCATGTGAGGGCACCTAAGGAAACACATTTGGGCAGGTCAGGTTGGGTCGTGTCATGTGAAGGTGCCCCGTGACAAAAAATGTTCCCGTTGCCGGGGCCAGAATTATTTTGAGGGCCCAAGAAACCGGATGTCGTGTCGGGTCAGGTCGGGTCGTGTGAGGGAGGTTGTATCAAAAATTCTACGTTGTAACTTCCCATGTGCCTTGTGCACATTCATGCAACCCGTTAGCCATTTTCTCCCTTACGCCCAAACAAGTTTCCTCGGGCGCCCTCACATGACCCGACCCGACCCGCATGAAAAAATTTCCTTGGGCACCCTCACACGACCCGAACCAACTAGGCCTGCCCAAACGCATTTCCTTGGGTGGCAACACAAGACCTAACCTGACCTGACCCGCCCGAACACATTTCCTCGGGCTCCCTCACATGACATGACCCAACCTGACCCGACCCACCCGAATGTGTTTTCCTGGGTGCCCTCACACGACATGACCCGACTAGACCTGACCCACCCGAACACGTTTTCCTGGGCACCCTCACATGACACGACCTGACCCGACTTGACCCACCTGAATGCGTTTCCTGGGGCACCCTCACATGACTCGACCCAACTCAACCTGACTGAACTCGTTTACTTGGGTGACCTCACATGGCACGAATTGACCCGACCTGACCCCCCCGAATGGGTTTCATTGGGAACCCTCACACACCATGACACGAACCGACCCGAACACGTTCCTTGGTCACCCTCACATGACCTGAATCGACTCAACCAGCTCGAATGATTTTCCTTGCACCACCCTCACATCACCTGACCCGTCCAAACCTGTTTCCCTGGGCTCCCTCACAGGACCCGACCTGACCCAACCCACCCGAACGCGTTTCCCTGGGTGCCCTCACACGACCCGACCTGACTCGACCTACCCAAACACGTTTCCTTAGGCACCCTTACATGGCACAACCCAACCTAACCCATCGGAACACATTTCCTTAGGTGCCCTCACAAGACTCAACTTGACCCACACGAATGCATTTCCTTGGGAACCATCATACGACCCAACCCAAACCGACCCAACCCGCTCGAACATGTTTCCTTGGGCTCCCTCGCATGACCTGAGCTGCCTAAATGAAGGCACTAGGAGAAAAAAACAAACGAGTTGCTTGAATTCGTGCACAAGGCACGCGAGCGATCACAACATAGATTTTTTTACACGTCTGCCCTCACATGACTCAATAGTCAATTTGTTGCCTAGCAGAGAAGCCACCCTAATTGAGCTCCACCTTTGCATGAAAGCCAATAGTGAATTCCACCTCCACCAAAATCCATGTGATATGTTTATCTCTTTGCAACAAGCTTGCTTCCACTAGGAAATCAAATTTACCAATGGAATTTTCGATCATCATTAGTGATTCACAAGACCAGAATACGAGTGGTAAACTAGGGAGTTTAGCTTGAAACCAATTTATTGGGTGGTTGTAATTCCAGGTATGGATAAAATCCCATATGTTAGTGATTTAAAGAGAGGAAAACACAACCATGAACCCAATATGATCCTTGGTTTCCCTCAGTACACACTTGACCCAACCTGACCCGCCCGAATGCGTTTACTTGGGCGACGTCATAGTACGGCACGACTCGACCCAACCAAAACACGTTTCCTTTGGCATATCACACGACACGAACTGACCCGACATGAACCAACCTGACCTAATACATTTCCTTGGTTGCCCTCAGATGACTCGACATGACACAACATGACCCGACCTGACCCGCTCGAACATCGAAGGCACAAGGGAGAAAATGACAAATGGTTCGCATGAACATGTATAAGGCACATGGGTGGTCACAAGTTAGCATTTTTGATACGACCTCTCTCACATGATGGTCAAACCCAAACGTGTTTCCCATGGTGCCCTTGGACAGCATGACCCGACTTGCTCAAATGAAGGCACGAGAGATAAAACAGAAAACGGATCGCACAAACATGCCTAAGGAACTTAGGCGGTCACAACTTAGAATTTTTGATACGGCAACCCTCACACGACCTGACTTGACCCGACCCACCTAAACGCATTGCCCTAGGCACCCTCACATGATCCAACCCGACGCGACACGCCCTAACGTGTTTCCCTAGGCGCCCTCACACGACCCTAACTGACCTGACTCGAATGTGTTTCTTAGGTGCCCTCACATGACCCGACCCAAACTGCATGAACACGTTTCCTTGGGCACCCTCACATGACCCACGCCAAACTGACCCAACCTGCTTGAACGTGTTTCCACGAGCACCCTCGCATGGCTCAACTCTATTGGGGTTCCTGTGATTTGGCAGATTTGGCAATACTGAATGACAAGACAACATCAAACCACTTTGGGATCCCAGGATCTAGCCCTCCTATATCCAGAGAGGGATCTCTCTATAAAGGTAATGAAATGTATATCTTTGAAGTTCAATTTAAAGTATTAGGCTAGTTATGGGGCACAAGGGTTTTTGTTTTGTTTGTTTGTTTGGTTGGGAAACATGAAAGAAGGGTTCAATGTAAGGTAAAGGAATGAGTAGAGAAGGATTTTGGGCCACGGGGAGACAATTCAAAGAGAACACAATTCCATTGGGTAATGGGGTCATAAAAGGGTTTACTTGCAATTAAAATATCCAAGGCTTTCAAAGGGCTAGTCATCTATATCAGAGGATATCTTAAGATGATAGTATGGGATGAAACAATAAGGAAATGAATGGGAATGACAAGGAAAGCCTTCCAAGGTGACCACTTCAGAGTAAATCTAGGGACAGGGCATGACTTAACCTCTATGATCTAAAATCCTAATGAGGTTAACTCCGAAGACAATATTCCAGTAGTCTTCCTGACTACTTTCAGACGATAGAGAACATTTAAGTTTAACACAGAGTGAAGTCTAAGATCAGAGAAAGACTTTTAACCTTCTCTGCTTTTGACATTCAACCCAAAGGGATCTTAGAAAGGCTAACTATTAGAAAAGGAGTCTAGGGGATAGGGCTAACTCTAAATCTCCCTGTTTCCTAATTCTTCCAGCATAACCAAACATGAACATCTAAGAAACAAACTCTAAATTCATACATCAGTAAGCATGGACAAACCAACTTCTATACTAGTTAAATTATGTTGAATTTTTTCTTCGATACACAAATGGTAGAAAACATAAAATATAAGAAGAGCAGGAAGCATTAGGGTACTTGCAGCAGTATATCCTAAGCTAAAATTACTGATTCTTATCAGATAAAATGAAACATGATGTATAACAGAGGGAAAACAATAACAAAGAAAGAACACATCACCACTGATTTAGATTAGGATCCGATGAACATGCTTGTCATATTAGAAGAGAAAAAATAGTCACATACATTCTTTTTCAATGGCTTGACATCATCCAGAAATCATCTCCCAGCCTATTTACAACTACTACTCACAGAACTCTAACTTAGTGAAACAACTTACAATCAAGGATTTTTCAATAATCGACCAACCAACATTTACAATGTATTTATGAGGAGTTCTTATAGATGAAAGAGTGATAGTAGTGGTAGATAGAACTTTAAATGAGTCATTGAGACAGAAGGAGAAGTTTTTTTGAAGCCCATTCTATCTTAATACCCCTGCATTGACTTTCAGTACCCTTTAGCTGAATTAAGGGTCTTCAACAGACTGATAATAACTCCAAAGGTATGTTCTTGAAGTACTCTTTGGCTGTTTGTACTCTATTTGTACTCTGAGACCAAAAAGGATGAAAATTTGCCCTTCAGGTCCTCCATGCTGTGTAACTAATGCAATGACATTTTTAGGAACTTTCTGTCAGAATAATAACTGTTAGGAGCTCGATGAAGGATAGAAAATGCTGTGAGAACTTGTCCTTCTTGGGAAAAGAACATTTTGTTGACATGAAAACAATGATATGGCTTGTTTCATGTGTTTTAGACTTCATAAAGTCTTATTGGTCATCTTTATGGTCCTCATCTATGTCTTTATCCTTTTAAACACTGGATTATAAGCATTAAGTCTTCAACATTTGGCTTTAATCCCTTAAATCTCTTACTAATACACTTTGCACTTTCTTCTGACCGGTTTTGTGAATATACAGGTTTTGGGGGAACTGGAGGGTTGAATTAGGGTTTATAACTCAATCTTCAACGAAAAAAATTCTATTAACCTTCTCAAGCATTTTCCGCTCCTACCTTTGGCTCTGGAACTGGCATTCTATGCTTTATCTCACCATAACCATGACTGTGGGGACAAAATGAATTCATGCATCTTTGACACTTGCAAAACAAAATAAAATCATTATAAAAACCATGTGGGAGTGAGGAGGACTGTTTCAGAGGCTCATGGGGATGGTGGCGCAGTGAGGGTAAGACTGGAGCGTAGCAGAAAAACGGAGAAAAAACCCTGGCAGAGAAGCTAACCAGGTGTTTTGGGGGTTTGAGTGCAAGGGAAAATGTGGACCGTTAGGTCATGATGATCAATGGCTGCGATTTCTAGATGGAGATATTAAGAGTTATGATGAGTGGAAAAATGAATGGGGGTGAGATATAACGTGGACCCTCAGGGATCAACGATCACGATTAAAAACTAAAGTTACGTTGCGGGGGGGTAGGTGATATGGTAGAAAACGGGAATGGTTTTCGCGCAACAAAAAGGGGTGAAGGTGAAAATGCCCAAAAAAATACGATTCCATACACTGACTATCACGTGGAAAATGAAAACTGCCCATTTCTCATAACTGTGAGACGTTAGCTCTTGGGCGTAGAAAAAACGCGATATCGCATAGCGACCGTCGGATCTGGAGGGTTAGATCGGATGAAGCGGGTTGCACGCGATAGGAAACAACATGTGTGGCTGGAACATATGGTGGGGCCCGGTAGTGACGTAAGTTGGCTCGTCACGAAATGAACGGAGGTTTAGATCCTGACCATTGGATCTTGGGAATGGACGGTCGAGATCTGTCGATGGGGGAGAAATGAGAAGGGCGGGGTTTGACGATCAGAAGTAATGTGGACTGCCCGATCAAACTTGATCAACGGTGGAGATCTAATCAAAGTTCGGGATGGTGAAGGGTTATGGGCGGAGTGCGATGAGGTCCTGGTCATTGTTTCTTGTGGATTCAACAGTCCAAATCAAATCGGCGGGTGTGGGTGATGAGTGAAGCGATGAACCAATGGGGTGATGCGATTGAGCGTTGGCCATTGGATCTGAAAACATCGATGGTGAAGATATAATCGATGACCAACGGAAAAGTGAAAAATGGAAAGGAACATGCAAAGCAAGATTGAATCCTGGCCTTTGGTTCTTGTGGATTCAACGGTCTAGATCAAATCAGTGATCGGAGGAGAAAAGGCTCATTGCATTGGGAATTCGAGGAAAAAGAACAAAGGGAATGAGCTTTTTGTGATTGTGATTAGGCCTTAGCGCTTGGTTGTAGTGTGGGTTATATGGAGAACATGGGCTAGGGCTAAGGCTGAAAGGGGCTTAAGGCCTCAAAGTAAAAAATGAATGTTTTAGACCCAAAATTAGTGCTTTTTAAGCCAAAATGAAGGTTCTGATAGGCAAAAGAAGCGATTTTTAAACCAAATAAAGGGAATTTATAAGGTTTAAAGGGGGTTTAGGATGAGATAGAAGTGAAATGAAGGGGTTTTTGAGGAATTTTGTGAAGGGAATAAGGGTGAAAAATAGGGATTTTGTGGGAGTGAAATGGAGCAAATGGAGGCCTTTTTAAAGCAGTCTCTTCACAAAACAGCAGGGCTTTTCAATGGAAACAACAGTGAAGATTTCTTCAAAGGAAAGAAAACACATGAAGGCTTCAAGAATGATATATTTTCAAGGGAAATGTTTCTCTTGAAGACTTAGAAACATACTTAGCCACCTGTTTGCTATGCCAAAATTTTATAGGTGGCTAACAATGGCTCCACATGGGGATGGCATCTTCTTGAAGGTGTCAAGAATCTCAGAAAATAATCTTTGGAAGTAGGCCAGATGCCTGTTATTTTGACCATATTCTTTTTTTATCATCTGCTACACAAGTGAAGGCATTATATCAGCAGAAATAATTCCTCAAACAACTACCTACCCATCCTATTGTCCTAACATTTTTTCTTCAAGGTGCATTTAGAATTGCAAACCTTCTTCATCATTATTTTTTATTGAAATCAAAAACTAATCTAATTCTACCCTTATTCCTCTATGACACCAGTTTAGATAGTTGGACTCATAGCTTCTCTACCTAAACTAATCTCTGCCAGGATTAAAATGTCTGGCATATTTCGTTCTCTACATTCTAAGACAAAAATTGAAACACAACCAAACTAGGATTAGACTGTAGGATTTTCTGTGGGTCCATGGCATAAAGAAAAACTGCCCATGAACTGGAACTTTGCAGGAAATTTAAACTAAAATTGTGAAGGTTTGCAATTTTAAAACTTCAAAGCATCCTTCTTTTTTCTTGTGACTCAGATTTTGAGTTTTTTAGAGTTACCTTTCTTTCTTCATTCCAGCTCTGATTTTGAGCCTACTAGATTTGTTTTCTTCTTCTTTATTTGCTGGTTCAAGTTTTGAGCATGTTAGAACCAGCCTTTTACTTTCTCTGGCTCAGGTTTTGGTCTAATTTGAGTCATTCTTTTGAAACTTCAGAGGTTCAAGTTTTGAGCATGTTTGAACCTTTCTTCTTATATTTTTTTATTTTTCTTTTTCCAATGAACAAAGCAAGGGTATTTACAATGGAAGTGGAAACTTAAATATGGACTTCAGTAGTAGTAATGCTTAAGCATCCTGCCACTGACAGGACCCCCAAACAGATCTGTACCATCTAATTCTTGCAGAAAAAATGCATTGGGATCAATGGTAGATTTTATGATATAAGGGCCTTGCAATAAACTATCAAACTTTCCATGCTTGCCCTTATCTTCCCTTCTAGAGTCCCACTTGAGAACCTTGTACCCAATCTTGAAATCGCAGGCCTTTGTTCTCTTATCAAACAAATTTTTTATGTTCTCTTGCAATTTCTGAGCTTTGTTGTAGACTTCTTCTCTTGTCTTTTGGAGATGTATGGTTTGATTGATCCTCCTTACCATGCTGTCTTCTTCTGACTATATTTATTGCACCAATTTTATCACTGGTACTCCCAAATTGGTAGGGAATACTGCATCTGCTCCATACACTAGCTGATATAGGGACATTCCAATGGATTTCTTTGTTGTCAACCTGTCAACCCATAAATCATGCACTAACTTTCTATGCCATGATTTTTTATTCTCCTCCAGCAGCTTCTTGATGATGGTCACCAAACTCTTATTTGATGATTCTGCTAGCCCATTACCTTGAGGATAATAAGAAGTAGAATGACCAAGTGCAATCTGATACCTGTGGCAAAAATTAATCATCTTTTTACAACCAAATGCTGTAGCATTGTCAGTGATAATCTTCCTAGGATAGCCAAATCTAGATAGGATATGGTCTTCAAGGAATTTTATGATGACTGAGTCTGTGGCATTCCTAGAAGTGATGGCCTCTATCCATTTGGTGAAATAGTCTGTGGCTATGAGTATCCATTTATGTTGAGCAGATGAAGCAGGATGGATTTCCCCTATGAATTCTAGGCCCCACTGTTGAAAAGGAGATTCAACAGTGATTGGTTGTAATGGTAAAGGAAGGAGTTTTCTTTTTCCCTCAAAGATTTGGCATTTGTGGCAGGCAACTATCATCTTGTGGAAATATTGGAAAAGGGTGGGTCAGTAATAACCAGCTCTAAGTATTTTATTGGCAGTGGTTTTCCAGTAGATACGGCCTCCACACTCTCCTTCATGAAAATCATGTTTGATCCTCTCTGCATCGACTTCAGGAAAAAATTTAAGCAATAAACCATTGGAATTTTTCCAATATAAACATTCATTTAAAATGCAATAATTTCTAGCTTTCAGCTTTAAAAACCTTTCCTTTGTCTTAGATAAATCAGGAGGAGCATTAAGATTTACAAGCACATACAAGATATCAGCATACCAAGGTGAGTTTTGGAACTGTTCTTCTATGATGGGAGCTGGTAATCCTTCTTGTTCATCCAAAACGTTTACCATATTAATTTCAAGGGCTTGTAATTTAGATTCAGCCATTAATTGTGCTAAGCCTTGACCCTTGATGAGCTTAGTGGGTTTGATTTCCAAATCATATTCTAGTATTACAGCAATCCACTTTCCTCTCTTGCCATCTGGATCTTGTGACAAAATGTATTTTACCACTATGTTAGGCACAAAGTCAATAATATGAGAATGTAAAATATATACTCTGAAATCCTTTAAAGCCTTTACAAAAGCATAAGCCTGTTTTTCCATAATATTATATTTCAGAGGTGCATCTCTCAATGCCTTGCTAAAAAATGCAATTAGCTGCTCTTGTCCCTCTGGATTTTTTTGCAATAGGAAAGCAGCCACAGTATGTTCTGATGTAAAAGAGAATATGAGGAAGTCTTTAGTGAAATCAAGGCTGATCAGAACTGGTGCTTGGGTGAGTGCATGTTTTACCAATTCAAAGGACTTTTTGGCTTCTAGAATCCATTTAACTCCTACCTCTTTTTTAAGCATGTTAGTCATGTTCCTAAGGAGTTCTGCTAGGTTGGGTATAAATCTCCTCAAGAAGTTAATCTTCCCAATAAAGGACTGCAATTCCTTGATGTTTCTTCGGTGGCTAATCTGCAATATTCCCTCGACTGTTTTTGGGTCTATTTTAATCTCCTTTTCAGATATGACGTGGCCAAGAAGTTTACCTTCTTGGAGACCAAACACTGTCTTCTTGGGATTTAAAGATAGCCCAAACCTTCTGCTTTTCTCAAAGACCTTTCTCAAATGTTTAAGGTGCTCTTCATCAGTTTTGGAATAAACTATAATATCATCAAGGTAAATTACAATGAAGTACCCTATTTCTTTTGAGAATGCGATATCCATGTCTCTTTGAAAGGTGTCACCAACATTCATTAATCCAAAAGGCATCTTCACATACATGAAAGTGCCCCAAGGAGTGGTGAAGGTTGTCTTAAGTTGATCTTCTGGGAGTACTAAGACTTGGTTATACTGTGAAAAGCCATCTAATAGCGAAATCCTCTTAGAACCAACTACCTTTTGTAGAATGTGTTCCATTTTGGGTAAAGGGTAATTGTCCTTTAAGAAGGCTCTGTTTAAGTTTCTAAAATCGATACATAGACTAATTTCTCCTGTAATTTTCCTTATAGACACAAGGTCAGATACCCAATCTCAAAACCTCACAGGCACTATGATTCTGGCCTCATATATTTTCTTAATTTCTTTTTCTACCAGGGGTAGTTGTACAGGGTTTATTCTGCGCAGCTTTTACCTAAAAGGTTTCTGGTTTTCCTTCAATGGAATCTTATGCTGGATGATCTCTGTGTCATAGGATTTCAAATATTCATAACTCCAAGCAAAAACATCAACAAACTCTTTAAATAAATCAATGTATTTCTATTTGATATGTGCTGACAAAGTTTTAGATAATTTGATCATTTTAGGCTTTTCTTTGCTGCCTATATTACATTCTTCAACATTAGATTCGGTGGGTTCTATAGTGGGATTCTTTGCCACATCATTAAAATCAAAGAAGTCCTCAAGAGGTGCCAGTCCTCTGGGTATGCTTTTATCTTTGGACTGCAGTACCTCTATGTCTTCTTTACCTGTGTTCATATATTCTTCTATTTTGTTTTCGAATTCTCTAGTCAGCATGTTTATTTCTGCAGTAGGGAATGGTTTTTCTTCCCCAGGGGGCTCTTTATCTAAACTGTCTTTACTGAGCTTAAAGTTTGAATCAGGTAATTCAAAATCATTCATGGAGAGTAGGAAATCCTCTATCTGTTTGTCACCCTCAAAGACCTACCAATATTTTTCATTATCTGGTACTACTGGTCTATGTTTTGTTTGAACAATGATCTATTTTTCATTAAGTGGTTTCTAACATGAACTAGCAGCACAAGCCAATCCATTTGCAAGTATGTTTTGACTTCTAGGGACAAACACAAGGTCATATTCTACAAAAAATTTCAATATATCCATGGCATCATTTCTATATGCCCTTAATCTAGGATGTTTGGTAGTGTACTCTCGATTTATTTGTTTGATGACTAATTCTAAGTCTACATGGACAACTATCCTCTTAGCTCCTAGTTTTTTCAACATGTGCAGTCCTAAGAGAAGTGCTTCGTACTCTGCTATGTTGTTTGTGCATTTGAAATCTAGCTTGAAGGCATGAATCTCAGTGTAATTGTTTTCAGTATTATGCAACCATACCCTAGCTCCTGCATTCCTTTTAGTGCAAGACCCATCAAAGCTCATGTTCCATAAAGGAGTGTTTACAGATTTGTTATCAGTTTCCTTCTTACTGTCATCTCGTTTCTTGAGGTTGTAGGCTGATGGGTAATCTGCTCTTTACAGTCTTGGTTCATATTTTCTAACTCTGCAGATTGTTCAGATGTTTCTCCTTCGTTTTCCTCTATATCCAGAGCTGCCATTATGTTTAGATTTGTGGGCTCTACTCTGCTGCTCGAATTTTTATTCCCTAGCTCTTGTTCATCTGTAAACTCATCATTGTAAAGGATAAAAGAGTCCAAGTCTGTATGTATAGAGTAAAGAGGGGAATTTTCTAGTTTCTTCGGGCTTCTTACCATGAATTTCATGTGAGCTTCCCCATATAGTCTTCTAAGCTAGCTGAAGACAGGGATATTGGCATATGTCATGTCCATTTGCATTGTACCCTGTAGCTTGGCACCCCCTGATATTGACAGCAACATGCCATACTTAGGAGTTACATCAGCCACTACAACATCTATTACCAAGCACTTGGCTGGGATTTGGGTCAGATTTACACAGAGGTCTTTTATTGGGCCCAAATAATTCACTCTATTAGAGTCAAAAGAATATAAATCCTTATATGGTCTGGTTATCTCTAGGCATAATTTTTCCATGATCACCTTTGGCATGAGGTTGTGTGAAGCCCCGAATTCATGCATAGCATTATGTAGGATTTTATCATGGATAGTTAGAATAACATAGAAAGGAGGCACTACTCCTTCCGGAAATTTCCCTTCAATTTTTGGGCCAAACAAAAGAGTTGGTTGATCATCATTTAAGTTGACAGAGTCACTGTTTTCTCCTAAGTTTAAAAATTTCAAGATTTGACATTTATATGCATCTTGGGTAGCCAACTTAGTGAGAGGGACAAAAATTTTGATTTTGGCAATTTCACTTTCCAGATTGAAAGGAGATTGGTTCTTTGAAAGGTTCAATTCTGTTTTGTTGGTCACTGTTTTATTGGTAAAATCAGCTTGTTGATTTTCACTATGTACACTGGTTGAAACTGTTTTTTCAGGAGCATTAGCTGCAATGCTAGTGTTACTAGTTTCTTGACTTGGTTTATCAGTGATTTGGATGTCTTTGTCCTTGGTTTTGTCAGAAATCTCAGCTACTATTTTGTTGCATTCAACTGTCCCTTTAGGAGTTTTTTCAGGTCTTTTATTAATGGTGATTTCAGAGGTTTTTGGTTTGGGATTTTCTGGGTTCTTTTTACTTCTGAGATCATATTTTTCTCGGACCTGCATGATGGAATTCTCAAATCCTAACCTATAGTCTTCATATTCTAACCCTTCCTCATCCCAACGTATGTATGAGGCCTGGTTGTCTTCTGAGGGAAAGGTGTGGTCTTGGTTATCCACTTCCACCATGTTTATAATAGTTCCCTCTGATTCTTCTATTATCCCCTCATCCTCATCAAGGAAATTTTCTTGGAATGGAGGTATGATTTGTCGATCAGAATCCCTCTGTCTATTGGGAGGAGTGTTTCTCCTAAAATTTTGGTTCTAGTTTTGAGTTTGTTTTCCATTTTGATTATTTACTTGGACAACCATTTTCTCCATCATTCTTTCTAGCCTCTCCATGTTTTTGGCTAGATTATCAAATTTGGGATCAGATGTAGAAGCTAAGGTGTCTTCCCTATAGGTTACCTTCTTTTCAGCCCTCATCCTAGCTCTCTTTTCAATTAATTTTGCTTCTACACTCACAGCTCCCTTCTGCATGTCTTCTATAGTTGTATAATCTCTCTCCCTAAGTTGATAGGCCATGTCAGCATCGAATCCTTTAGGATATTTCACTAAGGCCATTCCTTGGGGAGGTTTCATGTGGGGGGGAAGAGCATTGTAGACACTGTTAAACCTGGTGGAATAATCATGAACACTCTCCCCCTTATTTATTTTAAGATTTTTGTATTCTTCTAATATTTGTAGAGGGTTGCTTTTGATTTCCCATTTGTTTATGAAAGTCTGATGTAAAGAGGGAAGGTCATTGACGCCATTAGGAGTTAAGCCTTTAAACCACTTTTTTACTTGTCCTAAACTTTGAGCAAATATCCTCATCTTAATGGTTTCATCTTCTATTTCCATATAATCAAAATCATCTTCCATCCTATCTACATGGTGTTGAGCTGTGGTAGATTTTTTTCCAGTTAAATGGGGGATTTTAGACTGATATTCATTTGGCAAAGGAGCCAGAGGCTGTGGCAACACTAGGGGACCATACCATGCTGCCATGATGGTGTTTTGTGGGGGGGAAGGAGTGGCTTGGATAGCGGGTATGTGGATGATAGAAATGCTTGGACCAGCAGCAAACTGTTGAGTAGATTTAGGGTGAGAGAGACCCAAGTTATGAATGAAGTGGATGTCAGGAGGTGTTGATGGAGGGGTTCCCCTGTCACTAATATGTTGACCACTATGAGGTGATGAACTTGAAGGCTCAAAGTCTATCTGATCTATACCACTGAATGACTTATTTCTTGGTAAATTACTTGGTAAATCTAAGTCAACTTGAGTATCTGATAGAGCTGCAAGGTTTTCAGGTGCTGAGTTAGCTCTATGAATGGTTCTGAAAATAGTTGGATTGCTAGATGTAGGAGACTTCCTAAGAATTCTCTCTGGATTGTCAACTATTTTAGGAGGATTTGGATTAGGATAAGCTCTAGTATGGATTTTTCTTAAAGCCAGTATGTTAAGTTTTCTGAATCAATGAAGAAAGTTAGCCAGGGATGACAATCTTTAAGAGGAAAACTATCTTCAAACAAAGAAGCTTAATCCTATGTGTTTCTTTTAGTATGGATGCTGTTGTAATGAAACTGGTCTCCCAGTGGAGTCTTGTGAAAACAAAGATAATCAGCAGGCCTACTAATTACCAGTGGAGTCTTTTGGTCATTAAGGAACTGTGGAGTCGCCAGGTGGAATATTTAAGATGTTCAAGGAGATTTACTGTCAACCACAGTGATTAACTACCAAATCAAGGCTAATTTGGTCTTCTTTGAGTCCTTAGATATGTTTCAAGGAGTGTTTTATCTCAAAGTTCCCCAGTGGAGTCACCATTATGTTGGTGACTCAACTGGCTAACACACCGAATATTCTTGAATCAAGGGGTTTTCTGAGATCCTAAGGGTATCTAAGAAGAATTCATTCAGAACATCCCCAGTGGAGTCGCCATTATGTTGGGGTTCCTATGATTTGGCAGATTTGGCAATACCAAATGACAAGACAACATCAAACAACTTTTGGATCCTAGGATTTAGCCCTCCTAGATCCAAAGAGGGAT
This sequence comes from Pinus albicaulis, assembly GCA_034641835.2. NCBI lineage: Eukaryota > Viridiplantae > Streptophyta > Pinopsida > Pinales > Pinaceae > Pinus > Pinus albicaulis. The sequence goes on along the minus strand of JAXQQM020070910.1, from coordinate 17,724 downwards.
CTCTCTATAAAGGTAACGAAATGTATATCTTTGAAGTTCAATTTAAATTATTAGGCTAGTTATAGGGCACAAGGGTTTTTGTTTTATTTGTTTGTTTGGTTGGGAAACATGAAAGAAGGGTTCAATGTAAGCTAAAGGAATGAGTAGAGAAGGATTTTGGGCCACGGGGAGACAATTCAAAGAGAACACAAGTCCATTGGGAAATGGGGTCATAAAAGGGTTTACTTGCAATTCAAATATCCAAGGCTTTCAAAGGGCTAGTCATCTATATTAGAGGATCTCTTAAGATGATAGTATGGGATGAAACAATAAGGAAATGAATGGGAATGACAAGGAAAGCCTTCCAAGGTGACCACTTCAGAGTAAATCTAGGGACAGTGCATGCCTTAACCTCTATGATCTAAACTTCTAATGAGGTTAACTCCGAAGACAACAGTCTAGCAGTGTTCCTGACTACTTTCAGATGATAGAGAACATTTAAGTTTAACACAGAGTGAAGTCTAAGATCAGAGAAAGACTTTTAACCTTCTTTGCTTTTGAAATTCAACCCAAAGGGATCTTATAAAGGCTAACTGTTAGAAAATGAGTCTAGGGGACAGGTCTAACTCTAAATCTCCCTGTTTCCTAATTCTTCTAGCAGAACCAAACAAGAAAATATAAGAAACAAACTCTAAATTCATACATGAGTAAGCATGGACAAACCAACTTCTATACTGGTTAAATTATGTTGAATTTGTTCTTAGATACACAAATGGCAGAAAACATAAAAGATAAGAAGAGAAGGAAGCATTAGAGTACTTGCAGCAGTATATCCTAAGCTAAAATTACTGATTCTTATCAGAGAAAATGAAACATGATGTATAACAGAGGGAAAACAATAACAAAGAAAGAACACATCACCACTGATTTAGTTCAGGATCCGATGAACATGCTTGTCATATTAGAAGAGAAAAATCAGTCACATAAATTCTTTTCCAATGGCTTGACATCATCCAGAAATCATCTCCGAGCCTATTTACAACTACTACTCACAGAACTCTAACTTAGTGAAACAGCTTACAATCAAGGATTTTTCAATAATCGACCAACCAATATTTACAATGTATTTCTTAGGAGTTCTTATAGATGAAAGAGTGATAGTAGTGGTAGATAGAACTTTAAATGAGTCATTAAGACAGAGGGAGAAGTGTTTTTGAAGCAGATTATGTCTTAATACCCATGCATTGACTTTCAGTACCCTTTAGCTGAATTAAGGGTCTTCGACAGACTGATAATAACTCCAAAGGTATGTTCTTGAAGTACTCTCTGGCTATTTCTACTCTGTTTGTACTCTGAGACAAGAAAGGATGAAAATTTTCCCTTCAGGTCCTCCATGCTGTGTAACTAATGCAATGACAGTTTTAGGAACTTTCTGTCAGAATAATAACTGTTAGGAGCTCTATGGAGGATAGAAAATGCTGTGAGAACTTGTCCTTCTTGGGAAAAGAACATTCTGCTGACATGAAAACAATGATATGGCTTTTTTCATGTGTTTTAGGCTTCATAAAGTCTTCTTGATCATATTTATGGTCCTCATCTGTGTCTTTATCCCTTTGAACACTAGATTATAAGCATTAAGTCTTCAACATTTGGCTTTAATCCCTTAAATCTCTTACTAATACACTTTGCGCTTTCTTCTGACCTGTTTTGTGAATATACAGGTTTTGGGGGTGGTGGAGAGTTGAATCAGGGTTTATAACCTGATCTTCAATGAAAAACATGCTATTAACCTTCTCAGGCATTTTCCGCTGCTACCTTTGGCTCTGGAACTGGCATTATGTGCTTTATAACACCATAACCATGACTATGGGGACAGAATGAATTCACGATTCTTTGACACCTGCAAAACACAATAAAATCATTATAAAAACCATGTGGGAGTGAGGAGGACTGTTTCAGAGGCTCATGGGGATGGTGGCACAGTGATGGGAAGACTGGAGCGTAGCGAAAAAATGGAGAAAAAACCCTGGAAGAGGAGCTAACCAGGTGTTTTGGGGGTTTGAGTGTGAGGGCGAACGTGGACCGTTAGATCATGATGATCAACGGCTGTGATTGCTTGATGGAGCTATTAAGAGTTGTGATGAGTGGAAAAATGAATGGGGGTGAGATATAACGTGGACCGTTCGATCTCAAAGATCAACTTCCATGATTAAAAACTGAAGTTACATTGTTGGGGGGGTAGGTGGTATGGTAGAAAACAGGAATTGTTTTCGCACAACAAAAAGGGGAGAAGGTGGAAATGCCCAAAAAAACACGATTTCATACACTGACTAACACGTGGAAAATGAAAACCACCCATTTCACATAATTGTGAGATGTTAGCTCTTGGGCACAGCAAAAACGCGATATCACATAGAGACCGTCGGATCTGAAGGGTCAGATTGGATGGAGCGGGTTGCATGCGATAGACATCAACGTGTGCAGGCAGAACATATGGTGAGTCTCGGTAGTGACGTAAGGTGGCTCATCGTGGGGTGAATGGCAGTTTAGATCCTGACCGTTGGATCTTGGCAATGAACGGTCGAGATCTATCGATGGGGGAGAAATGAGAAGGGCGGGGTTTGACGATCAGAAGTAATGTGAACCGCCCGATCAAACTTAATCAATGGTGGAGATTTAATCGGAGGTCGAGATGGTGAAGGATTATGGGCGGAGCTTGATGAGGTCCTGGCCGTTGGTTCTTGTGGATTCAACGGTCCAGATCAAATCGGCGGGCACGGGTGATGAGCGAAGCAAAGAACCAATGGGGCGATGCGACTGAGCACTGGCCGTTGGATCTGAAAACATCGATGGTGGAGATCTAATCAGTGACCAGCGGAAAAGTGAAAAGGGGAAAGGAACATGCGAAGTGCGATTGAATCCTCGCCGTTGGTTCTTGTGGATTCAACGGTCCAAATCAAATCGACGATCAGAGGAGAAAGGGCTCATCGCATCGGGAATTCGAGGAAAAAGAACAAAGGGAATGAGCTTTTTGTGACTACGATTAGGCCTTGGTGCTTGGTCATAGCATAGATTATATGGAGAACAGGGGCTAGGGATAAGGTCGAAAAGGGCTTAAGGTCTCAAAGTAAAAAATGATTGTTTTAGGCCCAAAATTAGTGCTTTTTAAGACAAACTGAAGGTTCCGATAGGCAAAAGAAGGGATTTTTAAACCAAATAAAGGTAAATTATAAGGTTTAAAGGGGGTTTAGGATGATATAGAAGTGAAATGAAGGGGTTTTGGAGGAATTTTGTGAAGGGAATAAGGGTGACAAATAAGGATTTTGTGGGAGTGAAATGGAGCAAATGGAAGGCCTTTTAAAGCAGTCTCTTCACTAAACAGCAGGGCTTTTCAATGGAAACAACAGTGAAGATTTCTTCAAAGGATAGAAAACACATGAAGGCTTCAAGAATTATATATTTTCAAGGGAAATGTTTCTCTTGAAGGCTTAGAAACATACTTAGCCACTTGTTTGCTATGCAAAAATTTTATAGGTGGCTAACAAACTCGACCTGACCTGCTCGAACACATTTTCTTGGGCGCCTTGACACAACACGACCCGACCTGACCTAGCCCAAATTGACTTGAACTGAACGCATTTCCTTCGGTGCCCTCACACAACATGACCCAACCCAACTCACCCAATCATGTTTTCTTGGGCAGCCTCACATGACCGGACCCGACCCAAACCGCCTGAACACGTTTCCTTTGGATCCCTCACATGGCATGACCTGACCCTACCCGCTCGAATGTGTTTTCTTAGGCGCCCTCACACAAAACAACCCAACATGACCTGACCCGACCTAATGCATTTCCTTGGATGCCCTCACACGACACGACCCAAGCCAACCTGCACGAACACATTTCCTTGGCCGCCCTCACACAACACAACCCAACCTGAATCGTCCAAAATCGTTTTCCTAGGCGCCCTCACACGAGATGACTCAACCTGACATGACCCACCCAAACCTGTTTCCTTGGGTGCCCTCAAATGACATGACCCGACCCGACCCACCCGAATGCATTTCCTTGGGCGCCCTCACATGACACGACTCAACTTGACCTGACCCGCCCAAACGCGTTTTCCTGGGCACCATCACACGACATGACCCGACCCGACCTGACCCACCCGAATGCATTTCCTTAGGCAACCTCACATGACATGACTCGACCTGACCCACCTGAACGTGTTTCCTTAGGCGACCTTACATGGAACAACCCAACTAGACATGACCCAACCTGCCCAAACGTGTTTCCTTGGGCACCCTCACACAAACCGACACGACATGACCCTAACGCATTCCTTGGGCACCCTCACAAGATCTGACCTGCTCGAATGTGTTTCCCTAGGCGCCCTCATAGTATGGCACTACCGGACCCGACCCAAATTCATTTCCTTGGGCATAGCACATGACCCGACCCGCCCATACGTCAAAGGAACGAGGGAGAAAACAAGAAATGAGTCACACGAACTTACATAATGAACATGGACGGTCACAACTTAGCATTTTTGATACAACATCCCTCACACGATATGACCCAACCCGGCCAAACGAAGGCATGAGGGAGAAAACCGAAAATGGATCTCACAAACGTGCACAATGCATAGAGGCAGTCATAACTTATCATTTTTTATATGACCACCCTAACACGACTCGACCCAACCTGACCTGACCTACCCGAACGCGTTTCCCTGGGTACCCTCACACAACCAGACCTCACCCGACCCACTTGAATGTGTTTCCCTAGGTTCCCTCACACAACCTTGCCTGACCTGCCCCAACTCGCTCAAATGTGTAATATTCCTAATTAGCTTTCAGCTAGTTGGAATATTAAAATTTTCCTTTGTTCATAGCTTAGATGAATAAGCGCGTAAAGAGAACCTTAAATATCTTTAGTAGGAATAAAACCACTTCTTTTGTGAAAGTGGATCTGTGTAGCTAGTTGAAATAAAGAAAACCTTGGTGTGCATGGGGTCAATGCATGTGGATGGGATCAAGGTTGATCAAATCAACATCGGTGCCATGGACGGAGTGGAGAGAGTGGAGGAAAACACAATTATGATGGAGGAGTGTATGCATGGGAGTAAAATATTTAATGAGTGGGTCCCAAGGTAAGGAACCTCAAAAATCATATGAGGAAGAGGATGTCATCCATAGAAGGCATTCTGAGTATTTTTTATGTCTTGGTATTTTATGACTTTCTACACGCTTCAGCTATTTAGCGGAGTCCGTTGTGCTGTTTAGAAAAAGGTTGTTTCTGGGTGGAAATCCCACCCTCATCCTCAGGGGACTTTGAGTGCCTACTTAGGAGAGGTTTACTGAGCTTCATTTCCATGATCTGGCATCAGGCCAAGCAACTTCCATCATGCATAGCACAGTCTCATTTAAAAACTGCATTATTTTGCAGGGAAGTGCAATGGAGGGTTGAAAACCCCAGTTTGTGAGATAGTTTCCTAGTGAGGGGAGCAGTCCTTCATCCGAAAAGCTAGAAGGTAGAATTTTTAGCCATTTTATTTTCATATCAGCCATCTCCTAGAAGTGATTTACTGATAGAGCATAATGAAGCCCTAGGGCTACATTTCTCATAGTGTGCATTTCCGAAAACCCTTTCTGGGTTGTCTTGGAATTGTGCTTGGGAGCTTAGATCTATGATCCTGACACGTTTTGAGCATTATACCAGCAAATCTTTGTATTTCTATTTTCTAGCAGCAGTGAAACTCATTGGGACTACGCTTTCATGGTCCTTTGACATTTTGAGTTACAACAACATTTCATGTTTGGGTGTATTTGATCATTGGAGGCTTGTTTTGCCTAACTTGAGTGACCTTTTCCTCAAGATATTGTACTCATTTTCTGTTGTTATACATAATGAAATCGATCTATGATTTGTTCAGGTTTTCATTGATATTTACTGCAATTTCCAATTTTATGTTGAATATTCTTGCTTTTCCTGTTTTCGAATATTACAGTGGTATGAGAGCATAATCTTGGCTCATCTTGTGGGGCTCTACATCTATAACATCCGGAGCAATGAATAAAATAGAGATTCAAAAAATTCTTCTCCAGACTATGCAATATATTTCCAAAGAAACCAAGGAGATGAGGGTAGAAATACAGAAGGTATCCCCTAGAGGGTTTCAACATGGAGAGAGTTCCGACACCTCACATTATTAGTGTGAGCAAACAACATCACATCTAGTTTCACAACACTCCACCATGCCCATATTCCTAGCAATAGGAAATGAGGGATTACAAGTGGAGGAGACTCTTAGTGACTATTTCCTACAATATTAATCTCAATCTCAAAGGTTCAAAGAGCATCTAAAATTCCAAGAGTTCTCTCGAATCAAGGACAATAGAAGACCCAGTAATCATAATAGAGGTGGAGGGTACATGAAAAACCATGATTTGCAGCGTACTATGGGTAGATTATTTCTGCCCACTTTTTATGGGTCAGCCAAGTGCACAACCAAAGCTTGGGTAGAGAATTTAGACATATATTTCCAGCTAAACCGAGTTTTAGAGATGGAGATCATTAAGATAGCAGCGCTGCACCTTGAAGGTGAAGCACATGAATGGTGGTTTCATGTTCTATCTACACTAGGTCATGCTAATGTCACTGCTTATGCATAATTTACTTGGAGTTTGGTGGAAATATTTGACTATAGAGACCCAGAAGCACATTTTGTTGAGTTAGCTAAACTCAAGCAAATAGGAGATCCAAAAACCTATATTTTTGAATTTCTAAAACTTTTAGTCATGGTGCTAGATCTATCTGCAACTAGAAGAGTATATATGTTTATTGATGGGTTAGTAGAGCCTTTACATGGGTTGGTGAAATCCACTAGACCAACTACACTCCAAGAGGCTATTGAGAGGGCTAGAGACTTCCAGCATGCTTTCCCAATGAAAAGGCCCCATTTCAGCAAAATATCTCCCCTTAGGTAAAGGGAAAAGAGGTGAAGGTTCCTCCTTCAAAGGAGAATCAAGAAAAAGGGTCTCTTAATGATAATTTCCAAGGAGATATAAGGAGGAGAAAAATTTTCTTCACTTGCCAAGATCCATGGGCACCAGGGCACTAGTGTGCTACTAGGAAGGCACATTATATTGAGGTATTCTCTGATGATGAAGAGGAGGGATCATAAGACTTAGAGGGGGATACTAACATTGTAGCATCGGGAGGAGATCCACCACCACCAGGAGGTGGGAAGGGAGAATTTTCTCCAACAGGAGGAGTCCTTGCAGCTTTGTGGGGAGTTCCCAAGTATATAACATTGAGATTTTGAGGCACTGTTCAGGGGAAGCGAGTGTCGATATTGATTGACAGTGGGGATACCCAAAAATTTATTGATACTCAGTTAGTAGAGAGGAGAGGCATCCCCACAGATGATGTAGAGGGATTCTCAGTTTTGGTTCTGGGAGCTAGAACCATGCAGTGTTTCAAGTATGTTCCGGCATTGACCATCACTATGGGGATTTACACATTAATTGACCACTTATTTTTGGTAGATATTCTAGACACCAAAATGATATTGGGTTTTCAGTGTTTGATCACTTTGGGGAAGGTCACCACAAATTGGGAAACCTTGGAGATGGAATGGACTGATAAGAAGAACAGTGAACACCGGAAGATCAGGGTCATGCACACTTATCCACCCCAAATAGTCTTAGCACACACAATGTAGGCTGATTTGTGTAGAGGGGACATAGAATGGGTAGTAGAACTACGTTTTTCAGAGGCATGAGGCAAGGGTGCACTAGTCCACCCAGATATACATTCTATTATAGACCGCTACTCTACAGTATTTAGGGACATACCACTGGGAAGGCCACCAGACTGGGGGTTTGAGAATTCTATTGAGTTGGAGCAGGGGATCCAAGAAGTGATCACCACACCCGATAGGCATCACAAAGCCTACAGGGATGATATTAAAAAATTAGTTCAGGAGCTCTTGGCTTTAGGACATATCTGACCCAGCACCAGTCCCTTTGCTTCTTCTGTGGTCTTGGTGGAGAATAAAGATGGTATATTGAGGATGTGCATTGACTATAGAGCCTTGAATAAGAAGAAAATGAATAACAGGTACATGATTCCTAGGATCGATGAAATGACGGATGAGATAAGGGGATCAAAGTACTTCTCAAATATTGATTTGAGGTCGGGATACCATCAGATCAGGGTGAGGGATCAAGATAGCCCCAAGACTGCATTTCAATGTCATTATGGCCACTTTGAGTTATCGGTGATGCCCTTTGGGTTAACCAATCCTACAGCTACTTTTAAATCTTGTATGAAGCACATCTTCCGTGTTCAATTGAGGAATTTTGTGTTGGTTTACTTTGATGAAATTATCATTTACATCTGCACATGGGAGGAGCATCTACAACATATTGAGACAATATTACACATTCTTGAAGAGAAAAAATTTTATGCTAAGTTGTCCAAGGGTGAATTTGGGCTCACAGAGATGGTTTATTTGGGCCACATCATTGGAGTGGATGGAGTGAGAGTTCATGAGGAGAATATCTGTAATATTCCCAATTAGCCAAGCTAATGGTAATATACAATTTTGTTTCAATGTTTTGTTTCATGAATAAAATGGTAAAGGAGGGTCAATAAAACTCGTAATCAGCAAAATAAATCAATGCCACATTTGAACATGGAAAAATCTAGGCTATTTACATAAGCACACTTAGGTGTGAAAGAGATTGGAGCACTTGAGCAAGTCAACCAGGACCAAATCAACAACGTTGTCTAGATATAGTGAATCTCCTAAAGGCACATCGCAGTTTTAGTTGGAGGCTTCTCATGTGAATGCAGCTAAATCATTGAGATGGTTTAGGGTTTGACAAGACTTTCATCCTATAAAAGGAAGAGGAGGACAACAGAATAAGGTTGTTGATTGTGTATATTTCTGAATATATTGTCTGTTTAGACATATATCATTCTCTGTTGTTTAGCTGAGGATAGTGCTACTTAGCACTAGGGTGTTCATGTTCATGAATCCCACCTCTTCCATTGAGGACCTCTTGGAAGAGTCTTTCTGATATCATCCACTCTTAGGCATCTGTCCAAGGTCATCTTCTAACTACAACGCAGATCCTGTTGAGGGTTGGTTGTCCTTGCAAGCTACAGCAAGTGGAGGCTAGATCTGCTCAGATCTAGGCCATTCCAGGGCCTCTTTTCACTAGGAAAGTATTTTATCCCATTGGCAAGAGAGTTATGAACCTTGGGAGCTGATATTTCAGATCTTGGCATCAGGCCAACCCAATTCTTCAACCTATAGCATAGTTTTCCTTCCAGGACTGCGTTATTTGCAAGAAGGAAGTTGCAGGATTTTTTGACACACTTTTTGAGGAGAGATCTCTGGTGTTGGGGTTTTTCCCTTCACTATGGGGATCCATGGATTAGATTTTTTATCCATGTTCTGTAGAGATTTGATCTGCTTCCATTGTAATCATCTTCAAAAATTTCTGAATACTACTGTAGATCTGTTGCTTTAGATCTTAGATCTACTCTTTGTGTTACATGTTTTGATCAAAACCCCAAGGGGATCTTGTAAAGGAGCCTTTCTAGTGTACAGATCTGAAATAGATATGATATTTTGTACACATATATGCTCTAGATATGGAGTGTGATACTTTGTACACATATATGCTCTAGATATGGAGTGTAATATATAGCTGCTACAGCTCTTATAAATAACGATGTCAAGCTATTTTGAAGTCAATACATGTGTTGCAGCCCTCTTTCTTGAGGAATTTCTTCTATTCTTGTCTTCTACATTCTGTTGTATACTGTAAGGGCCTAATTATGGATCTTATTTATTGTTGTATAGATGAAATTTGATCCCTCTTATTGGTCTCCTACTCATGCTCTCAAAAACTGCGTTATTTTCTTGCAGTATTGTTGCATGTTGTTGCAGCCCCATTCTTGGGTGTTTTTTCAACTATACTAGGTGTGGGAGGTCTGTTTACCTCACCTAGTTTGATTTGTTTTTGCTCCCCTTTTGGATTTAGATGCTAGATCTCTATATCTAAGGGATCCAAGGGTTGTAAACTCATTTTAGTGCACATACTTCTAAAAAGTGCGTTATTCCAGCAGGTATTGTTGAGTGTTCCCATTTGGGGATATTACAGTGGTATCGAAGCTTCTTTCTTGGCACATCCTATGCTTTCATTGAAGATCCAAAGCCAATATGAATTTAGGAGAAGATGAACCTATTATTGACAGAGAAAAGAGGTATCTGAATAGAAGACATAAGAAATTTGATTACACCTGTTATCACTCAGATTTTCCTTGAAGTTGTTGGGAAAAGGAAAGGGGTCCGAGGTAACCACAAACCAACTTTTAGGTACAGAATCTAGCCAATCTGTACCCAGAGAGGGCTCTCTCTTTAATTTTTAGCTTTTTTTTGAAAGATATTAGGCTAGTTATGAAAGTTTAGGAATTTTGATTGTGTTTGGGTGATGGAATTCAATAGTAGAGGGGTATGACTGAGTAGTTTTAAACCATTGGGCTAATGGAGCCAAAAAAGATAGCTTAACTAGATTTGGTTTCTTAACAAGGGATGGTTTCACAAGGAAAGGTAATCAAATAGGGAACAATTAAAGATCTAAAATGGATGGAATGATTTTCAAATTGGATGAAGGGCAATTAAGAATCCTTCAACATATTTGAAAGAGGGAACTTGAATGATTATTAATAAAGAGCAATTAAGAATTCTTTACCAAATAATCAAAATGAATAAACTAGAAAATAGGAGCAATTAAGAATTCACTGTTCATACTAGTTCAGAAGAAAACATTAAGAATAACAACGATTGAAAACATATTGCACTTAAGCACTTTCTGAATTATTATTTTTCGTTTATCATTCAGATATGAAACATAGATGGTAAAATAAAAAAGTATAAAATTTTAGAACAAATGAGATAGAAGACTTATTGATCCTTTGTCTGACTCAAGAATCCTGTGAAAATTCCTTTGCATCAATTCTTTATCCAGCTAGCCATGCGAAATTTTTCCAACAACACTTTATTCCAAAATAATCAGTATTACAACAATGTCTAAGAATCCACCCCTCAATACTCCAATTGAGGGAGTATTTATACAAAAAATTATAAAAAATATCTCCTAACAAAGTGAGATATAATTTAGGACGACTCATGAATATGTTACAAGAAAATAGAGATAGATGGTCTTGTAGATAAGAGAAAATTTAATTGATGTTGTGATGTTCCTTTTTTTATGAATGTGCTGGAGGCAGGCCCTATGATTAGGCTTGTTGCTGTCCTCTTTAGTAACTCTGTGTTGGATACTCTGTTTTACTAATACTCTTTACCTGTACTGATACACTTTGACTTGTTTGATCTCTGATTATCCTTTTTATCATGACTTACTGTAGTAAATAATCAAAATTCATGCAAGGATAATTTTTACAAAATGTCTAACATCTCTTCCCACCATTGTGCTTCTGGTATTCTGGTTCTTTGAAGTTTCCTCAGAGTCTCATCAGTCTCCGTATATCTGAAGAAAGTAGGCTGGATTGGAAATAAGTGCTTTACCTCATGTTCGAGATAGAACAAATTTTCCAGACTGTTGTTTGGTCAATTTAGTGTGTCCTAAATTGCTACATTAATTTATCAATCCGGGATTCGTAAGCTGATGAAGTGCGGCGCACTATATGTGCAAGATAACATATTTCTTAACTTTTTGTTGTTTTTGGTTTTCTAATGTGAGATGGAAATTCTAAAATAAAAACAAGTATGGTTATGATTGTTCAAGGAAATGATATCCTCTATAATGATTTACCAACTTGAAACTTTAAAAAAAGAATTTGAAACATACAATGACAAAACTTGCTGCTGAAATGAAAATGTGTTGCTGAAATGAAAATGTGCTGCTAGTCTAATAAATCAAACAGTGAACTATTGAGCATGAAAACCAAACTATCTTTGCTGCTGTCTAAACACAAAAGAAACTATGCTGAAAGAAATCCAAAAGTTGCAACAAAGTAAATCTAAATCAAATTACATCAACTTATCTTCTGATCCCTCATCATTAGTCCAGCTATGATTTTCGGAGGTAACCATAAACAAATTGAATAACCTGATATCTAACTTGCAGAAAGTAAACTAATATCAAACTACACATTCATGATTCAATCCCTCACCATCAGTCCAGCTGTGGCTTTCGGAGGTAACTGAAGATGTCATGAGCAATTTAATATTTCTATTTTGCAGAAAGTAAACTAATATCAAACTACACATTCATAATTCAATCCCTCACCATCAGTCCAGTTGTGGCTTTCGGAGGTAACTGAAAATGACATGAACAATTTGATATATCTAAATCTAACTACTGAAACAAATGTGCAAGACTGAAATAAACAAAGCAGTACTGAAATTAAACAGAAACTAAGAAAAGTAAATTAGCAGCAGAACAATATTAATTCCATGTCATTAGTCAAAAAGTTATGCAAATTCTCAGGCTGCCTATTTAAAACCTGAAACAAGAACACTGATCATTTTAGCAATAACATAAAACATGAAAGACGGAAGTAAAATGTAAAGCATGAAATATTATAAACAGAAATGAAGCATATATACCATGAAGGATGCAATGTATAAACACATGAATGAATTATGGTACAATGAGCTTAAAGAAATAAAACAAGAACTATACAATAATGCACAAAACCTCAGCGTGTGCAGGGGCCCTCTACACCAGCCTTGGCAACAGACTTCAAGTACGAATTACACTTGGAAACAGAGTCTTCTTATATATTAAAATGCAGTCATAACAGAAAGGTGATATTACGGCACAGTGGCAACGTAATTACATTACAGAGCTATCTAGCAGCTAATGGAGACTAATAAAAACTAACTCTTATGCGTATGCAAACGCGTTATTTATAACTGAAGGTGATGTAACTAATTTCCTAAAGTTTATGCTGATACCAAACACGTAAACCATTACGTCCAAGGATCTAGGATCATGGCCGCGTTGAGGAGTAAATCTATGAAGAGTGGATGTTTGAATTCGGCTTATGGAGCCATGTACAAATGTTGATTTGTCTTCCGCAGTTCAGAAACGGCCATATAAATCTCCACGTGACGAGAAACAGAGTCCTGTCACCGTGGGACTCTACGGTTGACTTCCACTTGGCCACCTTTGACTGCAGCCTCCCTGGATGAATTTTCCCGAGCCAATAGGACACGATCCATGTCCACATCATTTCTGACTTGCCCATGTGGCTCGTTTTACCTGAAGACACCTGTAACATAGAGTTTCACAAAATGGCTGCGGAAAGTTGCAGCAGCTGCGGAGAGTGGCAAGATTCCGCAGCTAAATGAGCAAAATCTAAATCAAACAACAGACACAAAAATATAGTTAAAAACCATTTTAGATGCTCTTTTGCAATTAATATACAATGATATTGACAACTTGGGAGGTTCAGGTGAATGAAAAAGGTATAGAAAGGTGTATGGAAAAGATGCAGATTTGATACTCAACATACCCCCACTGTGAAGGTGTTGCATGTCCTCATGCAGCCAAAATTTTGATAATCCTTCCTCAGTTCATATGCCTTGACACTTCAGCCAATACATCCAATCCTCTCCTCTTCTTCCTTGGTGCTGCCAACATCCTGGGCTTCTTCATTAAGCACCTAAATTTGATATTAACTAGTGCTCTGCTTAACTTCTGGCATTTCCTTTTCAATTTCTTGTTCTTCTTCTACCATATTCCCAGATGTAGCATGGTATTATCATGAATGATTTTGTCCAATTTTCCTTGCTCCTTCAATGTCTCATTTTCATTTTTAATGTGTTTATTTAAAAGCTCTAGCTCAAAGACTTCCTGTTTTAGTGATTGGACTAGATCATCTTGTACTGTGTGAGGCTGGATGGATGAAGTACTGGGACCTGTAGCTGCTTTTTCCAAAGATTCTATATAATCATATATTTCTTGCTGCTTGGGGTCTATATCAGGTGTCATTCTTATTGGGCTGTCCCCAAAATTCCGTGAAGGAGAGTTATCTTCAAAATCTAGCTGAGAAGGGCTTACATCAACATTTTTTTGAGAATGGGATGGACTATGTTCAATGTCTGACTGAGAATGAAAAGAACCAGGTTCACTAACTGACTGAGAGTGAGATGGACTATGGTCAGCTGGGGACTGTTCAGATGTTTCTTCTCCCAAATCAATGAAATGGGGTCCCTTTATTTGCGTTTTCCTCAATTTCCCCTTAAGTCTGGAACTTCTTCTCACACGCTGTGGACCACTGTCCTTTTGCTTTTGTTTTCCTTTCTCTGTCTTCTTGGCCATAGATGATTGTTTTTGAAGATAAACTAATCTTTCAGATAACACTTGATGATCTTCTTCTTCGGAAGAAGGGGTTTGATGTATAGCCTCAATAATTTTTCTCTCTTTTGGTGTTATTGGCTTTTTACCCTTAGTTTCTTTCTTCTTCCTCTTTGACAGTCTCTCTTCCCTATCAGTTCTTTCAATTGTAGTAGTAGGAGTATTTTGAATTTCATCATTTGTTCTCTTTCTCCTACTCCTTCTTGATGTGTTACCTTCAGGAATTTCTTGAGTAGGAATACTTTGAGTTTCATCATTTATTCTTTTTCTCCTACTCCTTCTTGATGTGCTACCTTCAGGAATTTCCTGAGGTTCCTCAAAGAAATTTCTAATCAAAAATTGTTCCCATGTGTCTTTCTTCTCCTTTAACTCTTTTTCAATCAAAATATTTACAAGACCATGGTGATATAGATGTGGTTCTACATCTCCCAAATGCTTCTGAACAGTCACAGACATTTTCTTCAAACTATTTAATAGAAAATATGGGAGATTGAGAGTTTGATTATATAGAAAATTCATCAGCAATCTGTTATGGTACATATACATGGACCCAAAACGGCCTTCACAGGTAATGAATTTTTGAACAACTAGCAGCAAAGTAGCCCATTCCTCTTTCAATGCATGAACATGAATTCCTCTTTTAAAAATAGTTATGTCCATACCTTGGTTTCGTAAGATTATTCTCCAGGCTTCATCACTAATGCTTTTATTTTTAAACCAACGCTCACCCTCTTGAAGAAGTTCCGTGGCAGATGCTATAGATGCCTCGTTCACCGCAAACTTAAGGTCTCCAATCTCTACTTCCAGGCCATTGAACGACCTTGCAAATGCTTTTGTCACTTCTTTATGATAACCTCTGAACTTTTGGATAAACCGCAGCCACTTTGCTTCCTTCAATATATCCATTACTTGCGGATATCCTTCCATGAATTTAGGTCCTTCTGGTTCTGCTCTTAGCAATTTACCCATCCTTCTTTCTGCTCTTCAAAAATTTGCCTGTGTGAGGGTTCAATGGAAATAGAATGGCTGAATGCACGGAGATGAGCACAATGACTATAGGTAGATATCAGATAGTGGGTATACAGGCTGTAGTGTAACAGAGAACGAAATGGAGTGAGGCAGAACAGAGAGGGGTTTCGTGAGCACGGCAGAGATACGGCTGTGAGATTAACAAAACAATAGGAGGAGTATAACACATCCGGCAGTGTTTTGAAATTTGGTGGCTGAAAAATAAATGTGAGCACGTTTAAACAACGGTTATGGATTTATGCGGCTATAAGAGTCCGTGGTCAAATCAACTACGTCTCATTGTCACCGGTGGAATATCGGAGTATGAGTGAAGATCGGGGGTTTAATTATGGAACCGTTTGAGAATGAATGCGGGAGGATCATATGGAGATCATGAAAGGGTTACAGAATTTGTCAATATAATCATTTCACATAATGGATGGAGCTTATCGTTTAGAACTATATAAAAATGTGTTTTGAATGCTATTTGAAATGAATTTTTACTCATACCTTGGAATCTTTGCCTTTTTCTTTGGTCTTCAATTAGTTGCTCTTCATTGGTATCTTGAATGCTCCATGTCTTCATTTTTTTGGTCCTCATACCTGCATTTTATTTCATGATTATGGAAATAACATCTGGCTGTACATTCTTTTGAAAACAGAGTGGTAGCTGCGGAAACTGGTGTCAGCTGCAGAAACAAATGTCAGCTGCAGAAACTAACACAGCTATTATTTGGATGAATAAACATGAACGGATGACAAATGACTAGATGGAAATGGTCATGAAAAATAATTTTATTGATGAAATGGAATGAAACAGATAAAATGAAGTGGAATGGAGTGAAATGAAGTGAAATGAAATGGAATGAAGTGGAATGGAATGGAGTGGGTGGTCACAAAACTTGTGAAATGAAAGAGAGAATTTTTTTTGGAAAATATAGAGTGTCAGGTGTTCCTGATTTTCACCCTATATTTTCTGTATAAGACTGCCAATCAGTGATTGGTTTTCAGGCTTATATAATTTTATTTTATTTTTTTAAACTGAAAAGAACAAAAGCTAGGCTGGTGGAGAAGAAGAATTCTCCTGTACCAGCCTGATTGCAGAATTTTCTTGAAACATTTTGACAAAATCCTCTTTTGAGAGTGGCTTATGATAAACTTTCAATCTGTGGCCATTCACAATAAGAGGAGTTTGAAACTCATCAATGGTCTTGATTCTTACCGCTCCATTGCTAAAGATCTTGTCAATCTCATATGGCCCAAGCCAATGAGTCTGAAATTTTCCTTGAAAATCTTTAAACTTGGAATCAAATAACAATGCCCAATCTCCTTCTTGAAACTTCTTCTCTTTGATGTACTTGTCATGCCATTTAGCTCTTTGATATTGAACTAGATCAGTTCTTAGAATTGCCTTTTGTCTGATCTCATCTAGCTCATTCAATTGCTCCATTCTATGCTTTTGGGCTTCTGATAAGTCCATCCCCAACTGAACTGCTATCTTGAAGGTCTTGACTTGGAACTCAATGGGGAGCAAGACTTCTTTCCCATAAACAAGTTCATAGGGAGAATGTCCTATTGTATTTCTCCATGTAGTTCTGTAGGCCCACAAGGCTTCAGAAAGCCTTTCTGCCCAATCTCTTCTGTGTAGATGAACAATTTTGGTGATGATACTTTCGAGAACTTTGTTTGTAGACTCCACTTGACCATTTGCTTGCGGATGGTAAGGAGTAGATCTTATGTGCTTGATTTTGTATTCTTCCATCAATTTCTCCACCAAGTTGGATGTGAATTGGCTTCCTTGATCTGTCACAATTTCTCTTGGAACACCAAAGTGAGTAAAAATATCCTCATAAAGAAAATGAACAACCGAATTTTCAGTAGCAGATACTAATGCTTTGGCTTCTACCCATTTAGTAACATAATCAGTACAAACCAATATATACTTCTTTTGTTTAGATGGTGGATTAATAGGTCCAATGAAATCTAAAGCCCATTTTTCAAAGGGTTCAATGAGTACCTGTGTTTGCAATGGAATTTCATTTGAAAGGGTAGGTTTCCCTACTCTTTGGCAGCTATCACACCTTTTGACATATTTTTTTGCATCTTTGAAGAGAGAAGGCCAATAATATCCCAAGGAAAGGATTTTATAGGCCGTCCTTTTGTCCGCAAAGTGTCCGCCGCATGGTTCATCATGACATGCCTTAAGAATATCACGCATTTCATCTTCCCTGACACATCTTCTGATCACAAGATCTGGCCCTGTTTTAAACAATTCGTTAGAAATCCATGAATATCTTGAACTCTCCTGAATAATTTTTCGTTTTTCAT